>DWTZ01000151.1:0-10004 GCA_018246075.1 Lamproptera meges | reverse complement strand
ATATATCAATAATACAAAACATATGAATGCACCAGAAATGTTCTCATTCAGCAAAACATCTCGAGATATATATCTATCTTCGCGATTGCTGGTTTTCGGGAGAGTTAAGCGCTCCGGGTAATCATTATGAGTGTAATTTGACATCGTATGAAAATACGCTGTTTAAAAGTCAATTTTACAAGAGGTGGTTATTTCGCACATGAAAAAATTACGAACACACGTTACCGAACAGTTTCGAGCGCCGGTGACATTTGCTAAAATTAATAAGAAAAATTAAAAGTTCACAAACGACAGACAGGTACAATTAAAAGGTTGATATAAATATAAATATACTATGTGTTGCGTGTAGATGATCAGGGAAGTTTTAATAATACATTGTAATCCTGTCATCGTTTTCCCGCCATCCCTGCAACACTCCGATGCCGCACACCGACGCACGCTAATGCGCAACTTAGCGACGACACCGGCCTGCGTACGTCTCATGTATACGTATTGATAATGCAATACTATAATTCGACCACGTCATAATCCTATTAGATTACATCCACTCGACGGAGATAAAGCGCTGTTCGCAAGTGGAACTCGGCATTTTGCAAGCGCACCGCTCCACGATTAATATGCTCTGGAGCGAAAACAGAATCATGAATGTGTATTGAGCCCCAAGGTGGCCCGGTCGCGTATCCATTCAGATTTCGTGATCGAGATTATGCCGCAATACCGACTGAATGGCCTAACGAGTTCGCGCTTCGAAATCCAACCTAACACAGGCTAACCTAACAGTTTTGACGGTGGGGGACCGTTTTAGTCGGCGTCGGGGGGACGCGGGTGGTTCTCGTTTTGCACGCTAGAGGGCGGTGTGAAGGTGACGTCGGTCTGAAATCGGAGTCATGTGCCCAACGGAGCGAGCGGACGTTAGCACCTCGCCGGCTACAATTACAAAGAGAGCGCCGCAATTGGTCCGAGCCCAACAACGCTATCTGTCGCGTTCGCGTGCGGCCCCGTAATTAGTGACGGCGGTATGATAACGTGTCGCTACGTTCACTGTGTCATTATGAGCCGCTGCGGCGATATTCGAGCATTGAAATACTGATTCAGTCGTTACTCGCGCCGGCGTACCTCCTCTGTGTGTAGCGGAGCAAATTTAAACTGTATTGCAAAAGTTTATAGTTCATAATCGATTGATGTTTGTTGACGCGTTCATTTCTCATCCATCGAGCGTTGCGAAACCGGCATATTGTATATATTGATATTTCGTTAGGTTCTCGTTTGATCTGAGCTAAACTTTATGAACATCATGTGTCTCTGTTAAATGCTAATTACTCCCTAGTTTCCTCAATATATTGCCGTGTCGCGTATTCGTAAGCACCGAAATCGAGGTAAAGCAGGAAACGCGCGTAAGTGGTTTACGATGTCTTGAAACGCGGCAACACCGCGTGACGTGTTATTACGAGGACACGGAGACATGAATGGAAAGTGTACCTTTCGGACTTGGTAATAAGCCTGGCAATTAGTGATGTGCCCCGCGCATCTGACACGCACGCAGACTGGTGATTAAATTGCAATTTGCTGTGTATTCTAACAATCGCCTCTCTTTTGTTTGATCGAAAAATATCTACGTACGAATAATACACTTATCGGTATATAAAAGTTAAATGTTTATGCCATTAATACAACCGAATGTTGTTCAAAAAGATTAAAATAATATTTTGTTTTGTTTTTTCTTACTTGACTACACTGTATTTTAATTGAATGATATGATTTATTTGCGACAGTGTAAACGTTATGATTAACCATCGAAACGCTCTTGCTTTCAAACAAGCATTGCAAAATAGCTCGCGAATGCGGCCATCTAACTCGCTCCAGACGCTAAACACACAATTAAATCAGTGAGCAGTTTGAACAGCAATAAGGCAGAGAGGCACAATGCGGAGGGTAGATCAAATCAAATATAAGTGATATTATTGTCGCTGTTTGTAAAGGGGGCGCGGCTGTGAGCGCTCGACTGCCTCGGCAAACAGTGCTTCCAATAAAAACTACTCGGGTCGAAACCTCTGCGGGACGACAGAGCAAACACTCCCGGGAAAGTACACTCCTACGATCTCTATTACTCCTTCCCCCACCCCTCCCGGGCCCCTCGCGCGCAAATTAAATAAAAACAGGCCCTTGGTAATTTAGCACAATCTGTCAGAAGAGAAGTGTTGAGCAAAGAGAGGGTTTCAAGTTTTGCGTAATACCATCAATGGATGTTATTAAACAGTGGATCAGATTGATATCAAACCATCTAATGAATATGTTATTGCACTGGATGGGTGTAAATAAGTTAAACATAATCATTACAAGAAATCTACTGGGATAAAGCGAGCGGCTTTCGTATCGATTGGCTTATCGGTTGAATTGCCTAGCGTACTAACCGACGAACACAAAGTTTGTCGGTTTTCTATATAATCGTGTATGACGAAAGGGTAATAATTATTTAATGATGTATTATTTCTATCATCATCATCAGTCCCTTAACCATTTTTCCCAAGTTATTATTGGGTCGGCTTCTAATCCATTCGGAATACCTGAATAACAATTTTTACGCAGAGCGACTGATATCTGACCTTCACATCCTAATGGGTTATACTGTTATAATTAGTTGTCAAAAAGTCACTGACGTCATTTAACGACTGCTAAAAACGGTCTTTGCAACCGGCCATGTCCATCCGACGAATGTATCATCTTGCTTTTCAGACAATTTGGGGATCGACAAATTGTCCTAACCAACCAGAAAACAACGAACACTAAGTGGTTATCCCGAAGGATTCGAACCCATGACCTCCGGTTTGTAAAGTCACTACCACTAAGTCACGAAGGCGGTTCATATTTTATTCTATTGCTAGAGTGAAAGCAGTGTGGCAATAATTAAGCAAAGCCGGCGACAGCCTATCACGGTTGTGGTAATATAATAATTATCATTAGAACCCACAAGAAAACCACGATGACAGTTAATTGAAATAACCGAACGTAAGAACGTTATTAGTGCAAGGCATTTCAAACGTTCACTTAAAGCTAAATTAACAGATGTAATTATGTATCTCGACACTACAGGGTAAAGCACTCTCAGTGAGGAGTGAACAAAATGTATCTAAAATGTTCAATAGTGAATGGGTTAGTAAATTTAAGTGAAATTGCTTTTTTGTTAAACAATTGTATGCGTTGGAGTGTTTTGTTAAGTAAGTTATATTCGACGCTTTATTAAAGAATCATCTTTAAAAAAAACTTTGCCGTTCTAATCGACGAAAAATGAAAATTTTCTAAAATATTATGTAGCTTACAGAAAAATAACTTTTATGTAACAAAGATTAGTCAATAATCTGCTGGTAGATTTTTTATAACCACAAAAATCTTTTATTTCGAAACCGTGTGAGACGTTACCGTACCGCGCATCCTGATAGTAATCAATATGCGGTATGAGGGAATTAAAACGAAGTTCACCTTCACCTCTGCCCTTTTTTATAACACGCCATTATCATCGTTTTGCACATTTAAACCGTTCATGAAAACCGAACAGCGTGAATTCGTCAACACACTATAAGTGCAAATTAGTCGAGTCGCAACGTTAAAAATTCCCTTTTACCGAGACAATTTCGGTGTTGTTCATTTTCGACTATAAATACAAATGGCTCATTAATAATAATAAAAAACGAATGAAAACATTTCTTCGCTTCGGTACTAGCTATGTACACCGCTGGGTACAAATATGTCTACATGCATTCTCAGGGCACTATGCACATTGCATATTCATGTCGTAAAGCAGACGTTGTTGGCTTTAAACGGTAGAAAAAAAAGGCGGCAATGTAACGTAATTTATTGGACGTTATATAGACGTACATACCTCAGATCATGTTTTTCTTTTTAATTAATGACGGACGATGGAGTGAGTTTCAACTTGAAATACGAACACGGCTATTGAGCCCGCAGCGGAATGATAGCGCTTCGGCCGTTTGAGCTGTTACGAATTGACCCGGCAAATAGATAGTTACTGTTTCATTGCCGCTTAGCGTTTAACGACTGCATTATAATTGTGCAAATGTTCGCCAATGGATCGTAATGGCGTCGAATGCGATTGTGTTTCGACAGTCTGAAGAGGTATCCGAGCTCTGGACTTGCGGACGTGGCAGGGTAATTGATGAGGGCGTGGTCACATTTAGTATGCGCGTGGTAAATCCACTCGGCGTACGTCCGCTAGATACGGGCGGGCTAATGGACGCGGCCCTCGATCCGACGTCAATATTTGATGAGATTCGGACTGAGGCCGTCTGCGCTATCGTACCTACGCGTCCCCAGCGGCGGTTTCATGGATCCCGCGCGGGCTGCAACTATAAATGGACGCTTTAGTCATCGTCAAATTAGCACAAACGGATACTCCACACGGAACATTAGATGCCACTTAGGTTGAAAACTATGAACAGGATATGAAATTTTACTAACATCAACTTTGTCCAAAGTGTTTTGAGGTAAAAGGGTCGTCGTGATTGAACAGAACAAGGAGAAAAGTGAAATCTGATAATGACCAAACCACCCGAAGACTGGAAATTATCAAATCTGACCAAATCATAACCTCCAACTAAAGCCAAAAAAGAAATAAAATATGGAATAAGCGTAGACGTCATAATGTGAAGCGTTCTTTTTGGTGATATTTGAATATGGCTGCGGTCCACCATTAGACATGTGTTCACTTTTGAGAGCTATTGTTGTTTTACATTACACTTTGTCTCATTCGGCTCATGTTTACTGTTATTGATAGACATCAGTCTGACAGAACCCAATAAGGGTGAGGTAAGCCTAAATATATCCTAGACGACACGCTAAGACGCTGGGACGCTATAAGCAAACTATCGTGAAGCGATGATCCCGTTATTTCCATTGACTTAGCGGAGGCATATGGCCGGTGGGCAGGTCGCCCGCTCCATTTTCCAACAAACGGGATATGTTAAATAGGACATTATAATAATTAGATCGCTATCGCACGGTTATTATATGAATATCCGAAGGGGGGCATTATAAATACGGTGCGACTGAGATATCGGTGATGTCGTGACGGTAGGCCCTGGAATAGATTACGGAATAGCCGCGGGCGAGGGGTGTAATCGTGCACACTAAACGTTGGTCCTTTGCGGGAGCACGCTACACGGCAAATCGATAACCGATCATTATAATGATTGCCTCTTAAACGCCGGCCTTGCCCGCTCTTTGGACGCTTGACGAACGAACGGGAGTCGCGTTTTAATTTCGGAGGCCGCTTTGCGTGCCCCGCCGCGGCCTCGGCCCGTGCTAATTGCGATGCGCGCCCTCAGCCTATGCAAAACCACGCAACCCGCGGTGAACAGATACGATTCTACTATCAAAATTATATTAATATCATTCCGTGATAACACAGTTCGGAACACGTTACAAGAGTGTTTAAAAAGAACACAAAGTTACTTTGGAAAAGGAGAATAAATGGCTACAGGGTATTTTGTATTTAAAAATTATTGTTGCAAGCTGTACCAATGTCAATGCAGACTTAGAATGTATCATAGTAAACCGGAAAAAAGGTAGTGGGTTCGAATCCTGCAGTCTTCAAGTTTATGACAGTGAAGGGAGGAGAAAGTGCACATAGGTTTACGTACACTTGTGCACTATAATATGTCCTGCGTAGTTGGCTGATCTCTAATATGGATCTCCCTCTCAGAGGACATTACTATGAGAACTAAGGAGGTGTTTGTTAATTACAAACAAAAAAAGACCAAGCTTGTACGCTTAACAGGATCACGTATGTTGATAAAAGTAACGAAAGTAAATCATTTATTTGAAACGAATATATTCAATTTACTTCCACACTTGATCACTGAAAAACCAAATGAGTACGATATTAACGTACTCATTAATAGTCGATATAAGTTCTTACTTAAAGTTGCTAATATAACGGATAAATAACTTAACGCCTTTGGAATCGTGACAAAAAAACCCGTAACTGTAGGCGTTGAAACATAGCTTATCCCATCCTTATACTGTCCACAACATTATTATTTAGAGTACTTGCCCTGACCGCGAAGTGCGGTGTCAAGTTGCCGCGTGTATGACGCAACGGCGTTTTGGATTCGCTTTCGTTGCAAAATACAAGAGCGATGTTTGTACATATTTGTATCGGATGTGGGTAAGTTATTGATAATTATATTTTTTGTGTATCAAAATCCGAGATGTGGTGTATCAAAATCCTATTTAATTTGTATTACGAACTTTATTTATATATACATTACACAAAAAGCATAGTTTGTTTAATTTTGATATTATTACATATAAGAATAAATTATAAAAATAATTAAATATGAAAGTTTTTTTTTTAATTTATTGTAACGATGACATAAGCAAGACGTTTACCTGATGGTAAGTAACACGCCTTGCCCATAAAAAGTGTAGCGTATATCGCCACTAGCCCACTAGGCACCCCGAAATATGGGATGTTACGTCTCGTTTACCCAGTAAATACGCTGGCGACGATGCCCTTAAACCGTCACACGGAACTGTTACCATGTGACTGCTTTAAAACAGTAATTGGCACCGTGGTGGTACTGCCACATAATGTAAAAAGGTGACCTAATACCCTTTAAATAGAGTAATATAAACAAAGTATATTTTTTAAATCTAGTAACACAATTACCGTAAAGCACTCTGATAAATTTATGCTATATTAAATCAATATATTAGATCTGTCTGTAAAAATTCCGTGCCGCAAGAAATTGACATTAGACTTTATTAACATAAATCCTGGATTTGATTTGACTGTTGTATACAATAGACCCGACGAATTTTATAAACTCAGCAACATTGAATGTTAACTTTAGTTGGAATTTCATAACGATTGGGATACGTCAATTATAAATAGTTTTTAATGATTTACATTAAATTTTAAATGATAACTATTCCAGTTACAGACTTGAAAAGGAACAGACAAACGTCACATGTCACTTATGACGTGTCAAATGTCATTCCATTGTAACGTTTCACAATAGCCACCAAAAATATTTGCCGTTAACTGTTCACATCGTGTGATATTGGACAATAAACTCTAAGGGCGTAACTTTCTATCGGGTATACAAATTTTATGTTAAGAATTCGTCGCTCCTAATAAAATAAGTGCCAGTTCGGAATGTTTATATAGATTAAGTTATATTAAGTCTTAGTGTGAACAGAATAAAAAATAGACAAATGCACTGATGCCTTTATCAACTTTATGAAATTTAAAATTTATTTATTTATTTCGACATCAAATACAGAAATATTTTAATAAATACATGAATTTGTATATAAATGTATCTATAAACGAATGTATATACATTCATCTATAAATAAATGTATATATAGGTACATCTTGCTTAATTTTGTAACCCATACAAAATTAAGCAAGATGTACCTAGATTTTATACTTAAAAGTATATAAAAGACATCTTACAGTTGACGAATGTTAAATATATACGAGCTATAATTTTTGAAGTTTCATACAATTAAAAATCGTAATAAAGTGATGGTAAATGTATTCTGGACGTTCTAATAGTTGACAGTAGACAGCGACAAATAACATGTACCTCCGAAATTAGCCTTAGAATTGTTTTAAACAATGTAACCAATAGCAACGAACTGGTGTTGTAAACATCGCATTTATTAGTCGTCTGTCACGAGGTATTCGCGTAGTGCCAATCTATTGATAATAAAGCTAGACGAATGACGTCGTAGCGTTGGTACGCCTTACATTACTTACATCAATTTCATATCTTATTTGGCCTGATATGATTCTGTCTAATATTCATACGTATGTGAGACATTTTCAATTGTCATAAATATTCATAGAACGGTGTTAAATTGTTAATTGAACTGTTTCACCGAATCATATGAATTCCATATGTTGTATTACATTATACAAATGGCTATAATGTTAAATATAATCATAAATAGAAACAATAATAAAGAATAATTACGCGTATGAAAATATAATAAAAGTTATTTGTCAACATTGAATAAAGTTTACCGCTCGATGAACACTCGGCCAGATCGTAAAGGCGTCCCCAACAGTCAAGCCCCAAGGCTTTAGATCCTTGAGATAAATATACATCGCGCCCAAAACAACAATTAATGGTTATTTAACGCGTTCCCATTCAATTATAGAGACTTCGTAGCGACGATTCACGAGAGATTATATTGCTCGTTAAGATTTGAGCGGATCCAACTTTTTGGTGACACAGTGTTTCGACTTAATAAATTCAATCATGTGATACCTTGCCAATGGTTGTTTAATAAAATCGAGTAACAGATAGGTTTTTCTAATGGAACGATCAAATTATTCTAGAAGCTTCCACCTCAGCTCCTCCGTAAGCCGCACAGTCGCGAACACTCACCCGCGCGTGAATCGACCGCTCGTTCGCGCCGAACATCGTCGACAAATTGAACGCTATAGACCCGTATACAATCTAAGCGTGCGCTAAAGTGCAATCGGGCGCAACACCGCAATCCGAGATCCGTGTACCATCTTAAATCGCCGACAACATTAATAACGCGCGAGGTGCTGAAGTAATCGCGGCGAATTAATTGCCCGCCGGCCACCGGTCAAAACCTCACCGCGGCTGAGTCCACCGACAAAAACGGAACGACACTCCGAGGGCGGCGGACTTCGTATTTATTCTCAATGCGTTACATTATTTATATATACAATCGATCATTAAGTTTTATGGTGTATTGAAGTAAATAAGCGGATCAATAAGGGATTCCACGGTTCGCGATATCACAACTGTAATGCCGAACGCAGAGTTCGTGTATGTGACGGGTGTAACAATTGTTTCCGCGTTATGGTGTGCGTAATAAACAATTGTATATATTTTTTTCGAAAGTTTTTTTTTTATTTTATATAGCGATTATTACAATTTAGTATAATAATATAACTATTCTATTAATATAAAATATTTCTTTATCAAAGCATTCGACAATTATGCACATATTTTATTATTATAAAATTATAATTTTGGTTGCTAAACCTAATTCTATGACAATTATATTTGTTTTATAATAAATATGAAACACAATACAAAGTTAATATTCACTAGCGTACGAGATATATTAAACAGAACTGGGTCGCAGGCCGTCGGCCGCAATGGAGGCTCGCTTTGATAGGCCGATCAAAGCCCGCGGAGGGTGTGAGCCGAAACGCGTAGCGCCTTATAAATAACATAGCGTGGGGGGATTATGAGGTCGGAGGACTCAATTAAAGCCTCTCCACTCTCACTGTGACCTCCCCACCGGATTTCCCGACAAACGTGCGCACTTTGGTCGTACAATTGTAATGGTCGCGCCACACCGAGCGGCCCCCGTGCTACTCGCCGGCCTAGCTTCCTTTAAAGGCAGTGCATTTTCCCGCTACGATGGACGCGTGTGCGAATAAACCATCGTCCACACATCAGTGTGTGAATTCGTTAACATAAAACTATCGTCGATTCTTGCATGTCGCATTAACCAATTCGACTGCGATACGCTAATTGGCCACGTATCTATAAATACCTCCCGCTGTTGTAAGCAAGCATTGGAAACTAAACAATTTGTTGGTGTAACTGTCTTACGAGCGGGTATATGCTTGATTATTTGTAAACCTAAGAAATGTACTGACAATTACGCCCACTTGCATATTAAATATATTTTCATTAGTTAAAAATTACAGCAAATATTGAAATATCGATGCATCAGTACATCCATTGTTTCTCGTAATCCTGTATACCGTAAGTTCGTAATAAAAACGAAACAAATCACCGGCTCAATACCTAATACGCATAAACGTTGAATGCTTTGTACGTATACGAAAACTATTTAAAAAACAATAAACAGCATCGTGTACACCGTATCGCCGGTTCTCGTTTATAATTAATAAGTGCGTAATAAAAACCACAACCAAGAATAACCGGGGCCGGGCGAGTGAGCGATTTCAGTAAGACGGGGTG
>DWTZ01000150.1:0-10008 GCA_018246075.1 Lamproptera meges | reverse complement strand
CTATAGTCCCAATTCTATGCTGAAATCCTGAAACCGTACTTGAAACCTTTTACACAGGACAAGTCGGTGGGAAAGGACTCGACGGCGTCCGGAGAATTCGTCTATATCTTCTTAGAATAGATTTTTTTTCAGTGTTGTGTTTTTTCACTCTGTTTAGTGGTTCAATTAGATGCATTGAATCTTTTGAGTGTTTAAAAATATATTATACATTGGATCATGCGACATCCTCTGTTTATTTAATATATTGTTTTTTCTAACAGTGCTCTTTGTGGAACTTTAATTTATCTTATTCAGAATTAAATTATTTTTAATGACAAGATTTCTAAAGTAGAAAAAATGTAAATATTAAGACAAATCTTCCAGTAAGGGCACTGTGATTTCAATTGTTGTATGCACAGAGAGACAAAGTATCAGTACAATACTATCTCTGTGCTTGTGTGTTTCGTTGGAACTGTTATTATCTTCTTGTTAATTCTTAAGCTATATATTTTAGTTTTTAAATCATAACATCACCATTTTCTTATGCCACGACCACTTGTTTTCATACATTATTTGAGTTTAATTTCACTTTCAACAAGAAATCTAAGAAACACAATAGGACCAGTATTTGCGGTTAAAAAAAATACACGACGACATTGAAGATTTGACAAAACCGGTATCATAGAAACGTTAAATTAAAGCCCATAACAACTCCTGTATTTTGATACAGCACATTCTTTGCATGAATGCTAAAATTTTTCACTGGTTATCTCTATGTTTTAGCATAATATACAATTTTCTATGTTTATTAATATAATTAGCATAAATTAAATCACGTTTCATCTCCTTGTAATGTACTCAGTATTCGTCCTACCGTCATAATTTCTTCTCACCAGTAGTGTATACTTGTCATTATAATTTATGTTACCAGCATAAAGTATCCACCGTTTCACGGCTACGGTACAACGATATAGAGATACTTCACCATAATCACGATCATTAGCTTCCAACTATAACAAATTTCATGTCACCAATACGAAATTATCCTAATTATTACCACCATTATTGTCCTAACCACCAGCTCTAACCGTTTTCATATCAACAGACTTACTCGGGTCTCTTCTGTGTGGCCATCAATCCCTACAAGAGGTTCCCCGTGTACACGACCCGATGCGCCAAGCTGTACCGAGGCAAGCGTCGCTCGGAAGTGCCGCCCCACATTTTCGCCATTTCCGATGGCGCTTACGTCAACATGTTGACCAACCACGAGAATCAATCTATGTTGATTACGTAAGTTTTGCTTTCTAATCTTCTTCTGGTAATTTTTTTTTTCAAAAAATGTGTATAAAATTGTCAAAACTCTATGTTGAAAATAAGCCGGTTTTTGTGTTATTACACACTAAAAAGGCTAAGAAACGAGAAAATTTATGACCAAATCGATGTTATTGTGCAATTAATGATACAAGGAATAAATATTCTATTTCATGTTGATCGTGAAAACATTGTTTTACAGAATTTACATGATCAACGATTTTTTTTCTGATTTTTAAGCATTAAATTTGCTGTTACAGAAAAAAAGATCTGAAAGATTTTAAAAAGAGTTAAAAAATGTTATTCAAAAACTAAACAAAAAAAAGGATTATTAATTGTTGTTGTTATTAAAAAGTTAGGTGTAAAAAAATCTCAGTTTAAAAAATAAATGATGAAGTTGCAAAAACGTTATAGAAGAAAACTCAAAATTTCATTAGCAATATTTGAATAGAACTTATAAAAACCTAAGTATAGTATATAAGTCGCCCCTGCCAATTTACGAAAAGGCTAGGAGAAAGAAAAAGGGAGATTACGAAATCGTGAACTTTATACATCGAATTTTAAATAACCTAAAAAAACTAACTTAACCAACAGCGGTGAGTCTGGTGCCGGAAAGACTGAGAACACGAAGAAGGTAATTGCGTACTTCGCCACCGTCGGTGCCTCGCAGAAGAAGGACCCGTCCCAAGAGAAGAAGGGCTCTCTGGAAGACCAGGTCGTACAAACTAACCCTGTTCTTGAAGCCTTCGGTAACGCCAAGACCGTGCGTAACGACAACTCTTCCCGTTTCGTAAGTATATTTTATTATTTTATGTCATACTAACACTTTAAAAAAACAATTACTGGAAAGAAAATTTTCTGAAGTATCATGTTTTGAAGTTTTTAAAAGAAATAATAAGGAATTTATCAAGAATATTTTGTCATAAAGTTAAAATTCACCCAGATTATTTTCGTTTATTCGTGATGTGTGTCATGTATCTTTTATCATGTAAACCTTAACAGTTGTTTTCACTCTGCCTAGGGTAAATTCATCCGTATCCACTTCGGTCCCTCTGGTAAACTTGCTGGTGCTGACATCGAGACTTGTAAGTATTTAGAATTGCCTTGTTGCATTGACTTGGCATCATTATTGAAATTTGGATATTGACACTTGGATTTCTGCTAGATCTGCTTGAGAAGGCTCGTGTCATCTCCCAGCAAGCCCTGGAGCGTTCGTACCACATCTTCTACCAGATGATGTCTGGCTCCGTTGCTGGACTTAAGGGTGCGTACATACACTACATTTACAAAAGACTCAACTGACTGAAATATATATGGTTTTATAAGCATAAAAAGAAACTAATATGGTAATAAAATTATTATTTAAAGGTTTAATCAACTGTAACTTTACATCTAAATAATATTTATAAATGTTTAATTTTTAGCAGAATATAATAAGTATTTTAAATGTTTATTCTATTTTCAAGGTGTTTGATTATTTAAAATATAAACAGTTTTCACATTCAATATGCACTGTACACTCTACACAGTCCTGCATAGTTTTACTGCACATACCGTTAGATATTAGTTCCCCTAATGATTAACTTGAGTTTCACCATTTAGACATGTGTCTGCTGTCAAACGACATACATGATTATTACATCGTATCGCAAGGAAAAACTACCATCCCGAACGTAGATGATGGAGAGGAATGTTTATTGACCGACGTAAGTTAGCCTTCAACTGGCTTGGAGGGCTTTGACCGCAGTTGACGATTGTTTTTTGTTTACCCCTCGCGAAGCGTCCAGTTCTACAAAAGGAACCGACGGTGCGCTCATCTCACCATAGAGCCGGCATGAGATGTTATATAGAATAGTTTATCCCAAAAAAGAGCATGTATATACCTAAGTTACCTGTAGTTGTGGCGCACCAAATACCAAACGTGACTGTAAATGGTGTCATTTTATAGCCCAGTGCTTATTGTCCAACGACGTCATGGATTACAACATCGTATCCCAAGGCAAGACTAGTATCCCCGGCGTTGATGACGGCGAGGAAATGAAGCTTACCGACGTGAGTCCAGGATAAGACTGCTGGCTCATCACATTCTTACTATGCGACGTTTCCTACTATCTTCTTGAATCTTTCGCTTGCTTTGCTTACCGCCGATTTAAAACACGGTGCCCGCATGTGTATGTCAGATCACTTGGTGTTTCCAGAGTTAACGATGCTAAGCAACCGCATCTCGGACTATCCCCTCATTAGTCAGGGGAAGACCCGGATACCTGGAGTCAACGACGCGGAAGAGTTCGATAAGACGCTCGTAAGTCGCGAACCAACGCATGGAGCGTGCGTCTTGATTCAGTTATTCGGTCCAGTTGTAGCAAAATTTCTGACATTCACATGATTGATTGCCCGCTCCCTGCTAAAGTTCTGAATGAACTCATTGCACAGGTTTTATCTCACGAGAGTCGTCCGCCCCCGATCCAGCACTAGCACGCCCTACATTAATATTACTCAGAGACAGTCAGACAGTTAAGGCAGACACTAGGTACCATCACGCAGATGCCATCGGATTTGTTCTAACCTATGCCTTTGATTTTTACCAACAGAGATGTGTATGTTATCCGACAACATATATGATTACAATAACGTCTCTCAGGGTAAGATTACCATCCCCAACGTTGATGACGGCGAAGAATGTGTATTGACCGACGTAAGTTTAATGTTAATAGGCGAGATCCCGGTTTCTTTTGAGAAAAGCAATATGACGCTCATTGGATGTTGCAAGAATTAGACCTTAGAATAGAATCTCGACCATTATCCAAACACCAGACCATAGATAATACCAAATTTCTAATGGTTATTGAATGTATAGAGAGGAATAGTGAGCACGTTAGTGGGGTGTTTATTAGAAAACATAGAGTCCTGTCCGAATGTATTATCCATATTACTTTAGATTATTACTTCCCTGTGCACTGGTTCGAATTACTATTTGTACCACTAAATCTGCCCTAACGCTGTTTTATCAAATTTTAACCATGTTACTAACGCTTCGACCATTGTTTTATGCATTTAATGAAATTTAAAACCCTTTTGTAAGTATCCCTTACGTATTTTTTACCTATATATAATATTAAAGTTGCAATCTGATTGTTTAAAAAGACTTTCCTCACAACATAGAATATAGTTTTTACCTTTTGTCCTGTCTAGATTTGATTGCCTTAAAAAATTGTTTGGCATTTCTTAGTCACAAGCACTAACACTTTTTGGGAAATTATAGCAAGCCTTCGACATTTTGGGCTTCACCCAAGAAGAGAAGGACAATGTATACAAGATCACCGCCGCCGTTATGCACATGGGTTGCATGAAGTTCAAGCAGAGGGGTCGCGAGGAACAGGCTGAGGCTGACGGTACCGAGGTAACTGCTTTAATTTTAGATACGGTCATGTTATTTCAGCGTCATTGCGTCTCATTAAGACACAACATTCAAAAATACACGTAATAAAGTAAAGCTGTCAATATTTATCAGATACGCAGTTTAATACGGCATCAAATCAAAACTCAAACTAAATGCAAATCCTTAAACCGTATACAATTAGGAAATACTAACCTTTTGTTATTTATTAGGATGGTGACAAAGTTGCCAAGCTGCTCGGTGTCGACTGCGCTGACCTGTACAAGAACTTGTTGAAGCCCCGCATCAAGGTCGGAAATGAGTTCGTCACCCAGGGTCGTAACAAGGACCAGGTCACCAACTCCGTCGGTGCTCTCTGCAAGGGCATGTTCGATCGTCTCTTCAAGTGGCTGGTCAAGAAGTGTAACGAGACTCTAGACACCAAGCAGAAGAGGCAACACTTCATTGGTGTACTGGATATTGCTGGTTTCGAGATCTTCGACGTGAGTATAAGTCCACAAGTCTCTATGACTTAAAACTGCAACATCATATATAATGTATAGCAACAGATGATTACACAATGATATAACTTTACAGGAATAATATTCTTAAATTTGGAGGATTTATGCTCATATACCAATTTGAGCTTAAAATATAAACGGTGCACTAGTCACTTCTGGGTTCGACTCCTAGATCGGTTTTAAAGGTGAAACGCTTTCATGCGAAGACATGAATTGACCTGAAGTATCAATAGTATCAATAGTCATCTGGTATAAGAAATTTTTATGTGTCCATTTTTTAGAGCAAATTAACAGCGCTGGTTTAAGCCTAGTTTTTACAAGCACTGAAATCAACAATGAACAGAAGCAGGAGCAACATTATAACTGATATATTTGATATTAATATAAATTTACTCCTTTAGTTCAATGGGTTCGAACAACTTTGTATTAACTTCACAAACGAGAAACTGCAACAATTCTTCAACCATCACATGTTTGTGTTGGAGCAAGAAGAGTACACAAGAGAGGGAATTCATTGGGAGTTCATTGACTTTGGAATGGACTTAGTGGCCTGCATTGACCTTATCGAAAAGGTATAAAGGGTCGACGCAACATTGGGCTGGGCAAGCCCCCACAGCGCTATCAATGTTTTTCAAGCTATTTCTCAGTGCCCTGCTGACTAATTAATACGTGTAGCTTACTGTTCATAGCGTAGAACTTGTTTTAACAGTTTTTTTTAATATCCTTTCCATTCATCTGGGTTTCGTATTGTTTATAAAAGTACAACGGTTTCGAGCAACTCTGCATTAACTTCACCAACGAGAAGCTCCAGCAATTCTTTAACCACCACATGTTCGTACTCGAACAAGAAGAGTACAAGAAGGAGGGCATCAATTGGGCCTTCATCGATTTTGGAATGGACTTGCTCGCTTGTATCGATCTTATTGAGAAGGTAATAGGTCACGCGTCTTTATGGTACCCGTCGCCGTTAGTGAACAACTGGAAACGGGGATTAGTTTTGTTCCTGCCGCAAGTCTATGGGGATAGACACGGTATATAGTTTGATCGTTTACAAGTATCGTTAGTCTATGGGGATAGACGCGACTCCCACATCCATCACTTACCCTAATACCGCTATTGTGATACAACCAAATACGGAATGTGATCCGTAGTTGTTGTGTCTATACTATAAACCCCTAACATTCCTTATTAATTGTCTACCTGCAGTACAACGGTTTTGAACAACTCTGCATTAATTTCACCAACGAGAAACTCCAGCAGTTCTTTAACCATCACATGTTCGTTCTGGAGCAAGAAGAATACCAGCGTGAAGGCATCGAGTGGACTTTCATTGATTTTGGCATGGATCTTCAACATTGCATTGACCTTATTGAAAAGGTATATGGCGGCAACGCAACAATGAATGCTTGCATCTCGCCATTGCCTACGAGTAAGGCCTTTTAAATTATCGCAATTACATCTACGTAATTCGGAAATTTAAAAGGTTTCGCTCGTTGGTCCACGTGGGACAGAATGCTCTCACTGTTTTCTTTTGGTGTGCTACCTGTATGCTCTTCTGTTTTTATCGCTTTTTATTTATAAGCTACGTAACATCTTAATCTACATACACACAGAACTCACACGAGTACAGACAGATCTAGACCAACAACTTTATTGGGTTCATTGTTAATTATACCAACAAAAGTTGCATTAGTATTAAATAATTTATGATCGTCTTAGAACACAAGGAATTCTTAAATAAAGTTTTGAATAAATCATAAACTATAAGAAGTTAATTAATAATTTTTCGACCACATTGAAGTATAACGTATTACAGTACAAAAAATATTTAAGTCCGATGGAGTATATGTTACTTTTGGACAAATACACCGCAAGTGAACATTACACACGATTTTGTGAAAACCTGCAATCAATTAATTAAATTAACTGTCAACATAGATTTAACGACATAAGGGTATTTCTTAGTATAGACCGCTTTGTCCCAAATTAAGAATTTCATATCAGGTAAGGTTTCTTGCAGCCGAGCACAAAATATAGTATTGGATTATAGACATGATTTAGTGGCACAACACACGCACAAGTTTCCCCAATAAGCATGAAGCTTTTAATTTAAACGTATAACAACCATTATTATAAGTCACATGTACATAAAAACAAAAAATTTGTCAAAATTGAATTAATTTTCTTTAAAAATATTCATGGTAAAAGTATTACTATAAATATAGAGTTTTAATTATGAAATTCTTTTATATTTTATTGGTCAATGTAACTTTGAACACAAATAAACACTTGCACACGTCAGATTAAATTTCAGGGAATGTAAGCTTGTTAAAGATAGAATGTCTAACCTGATCGATACGATTTCAGCCCATGGGTATCCTCTCCATTCTTGAGGAAGAGTCTATGTTCCCCAAGGCTACTGACCAAACCTTCATTGAGAAGTTGAACAACAACCACTTGGGCAAATCTGCTCCATTCTTGAAGCCTAAGCCCCCCAAGCCCGGCTGCCAGGCCGCTCACTTCGCCATCGGCCATTACGCCGGAAATGTAAGTAGTTTTTCAACACAATGTAGTTTTGTATTTTATTATCTGTCAACTTTTTTGACATACAGGTCACTTATCATATTTATGACGTCAAATAGGTCGGTTACAACATCACCGGATGGCTTGAAAAGAACAAGGACCCTCTTAACGACACCGTCGTTGACCAGTTCAAGAAGGGCGCCAACAAGTTGTTGGTTGAGATCTTCGCTGACCATCCTGGTCAGTCTGGAGATGGTGGTGCTGGTGGTGGCGGCAAGGGTACGTATCATTTCGATTTATCAAACAAATCAAGTGAATTGTGATATATCCGTTCTGATTCTTTATAATGACTCCGAAGTTTATTGACTGTTTTATAGATTATTTTATTTTTGGGTTTTTAAGCAGATATTGGGTACGTGAGCTGTAAAGTACTTCTGTAAACATACAAAACCATTTATTTAATAGTAATTCATTTAGCATCAAGTTCAACGGCGCACTGTCACAGATCACCACATATTTGACAAAGCTCAGATTCTACTTCAACGAGCTGCCATTTACAACACATCTCATCAAAATCTATAACTTTTCTGTTCTCACATATTTTTAAACGAATTAGGCGCTGGAGGCAAGCGCGCTAAGGGTTCTGCCTTCCAGACTGTGTCATCGCTCTACAGGGTAAACTTGAATAGAATGTTCGAGATTTGCTTCTGTTCTCAATGTAGCTTCTGTCCTCGTGTACAATACGCTTGGGGTCGGCTTCCTTGCCGTCAAAAAACATTAAACCTACTTTAATATCATCCACATATTACAAGATACTGATAGAGGAAACCGGCCCTCCATGCTTTCACACAAATCACATGTCCACGTTATTGTATGGTTTACAGCACAGCTTATGTTGCCGTGTCTCGCGGTCTAGTCGACGTGTCCTTTTCTAAACTGTCTAGTCCTGTGCCGTTTTGTGTTCGTCCGTTTTTTTTTACTAATGTTGCTTGTCCATGTACGTCCATAGGCGGTCGCGGTAAGAAGGGCGGTGGTTTCGCTACTGTCTCCTCCGCGTACAGGGTATCTATTAGTTTATGAATTTATCTTTAGCTGATTTGTTGGTTTTGATCATCCAGATGGTGTTAGAAACTACGCATACGCTAGTGGTTTCGCATCCATCGAAAGCTTTCATCATAAAAGGCCTTATTAAATTTACATTTTTTTATAATTACCTACAATCAGCGAGGCAATGATCACCTCAGATTTTTTAAACGTATTTAACGTATTTTGTAGTCACGTAAAAACTGCACAGACAATGTTACTATGTGCGATAAGTTAACAAATATAATCTGGTTTTTCCGATACTTTAACGCAAATACAAGAAATAAAAAAGTACATATTTCTTAGCTTTATATGTGTGAATGTACTCACTTGACTGATGTTTTTGTTTTGTGTGTTCTAATTTGTGTTCATTATACCATTACAATACTTCATTTTGTATTAATCACCTCATTAGTATGTGCTCTACTACATGATGAAAATGCCACTATGAATGGCAATTATAAGAAATAAAAAAAAAATAACATATATGAAACTTTTATGCTTTGATCTAACTAACTAACTAACCAAGTAAAACTTGTATTCTAAAAATATTACCTTCACAGGAGCAACTCAACAACCTGATGACAACTCTGAGATCCACTCAGCCTCACTTCGTACGTTGTATCATCCCCAACGAATTGAAACAGGCCGGTAAGTGCACACTTTCTTTAACGACCAGTTGCATAGCTGTAATAAGTAAAATATAGGTGACGTAGAATTATATTTAGTAATAGAATCATCTTGAAACTGAGCTCTCCAGAGATTATTATGATTCACCCGGTCATGTTATAAAAATAATATCGAGGAATCGCGATAAAAATCTGTTTTATGTTCTCACTAAACGTGTTAGGGGATTTCATCATCTTTGGATGGAACGTTTACGAAAACAAATTTAAAATTAGCCACGGATTGGTCATAATGATCTTAATCTATAACGCGCCTTTGATGTTGCTAATTGACATACATCAAAACTTTTTCAACGCTAAGTTTTTCTTTTCTAATGTCTAACCTAAATGTCTCCTTCGACCAGGTCTCATTGACTCTCACCTTGTGATGCACCAGCTTACCTGTAACGGTGTGCTTGAAGGCATCCGTATTTGCCGTAAAGGTTTCCCCAACAGGATGGTCTACCCTGACTTCAAGCTCCGGTGAGACTCTAATACTTTAATATACACAGTAATAAAAATGACAACGAATGTTTGTGAAACACTAATT
>DWTZ01000149.1:0-10015 GCA_018246075.1 Lamproptera meges | reverse complement strand
ACTTTAAAATTATCGTGTGAATTATAAAAAAGGCTACCAGGGAATTAACAATGATAATATATTACAGCTTTAGAGGGATCAAAGAAAGTGCAAAATGTTAACATGACAATTATGGTCATGACATAAAAATGTATAATAAAAGAATGTAACAATTTGCTCATTAAGCATATGTATAAACATAATAATATATGATTATTTAGTCTCTTTAATAAGAACAGTATTGTTCAAATATTGTAAGCCTAATAAAAATGGAATGTTTTAAAAGAGATGCAGCTCTTACCTAATGTATAATACTGATCAAAGCAAAGTTGACAAGGCTGTAAGCATTTGTAATAGGAAAAAAAAGAGTGTGAATGCGCATTTATGTACACGCGTTTGAAGACACACTCCCATGGAGTAACAAAACATAATCTTTAAGATTAAGATAGATAAATTTTACCTTTCGCTTTTTGAACTACGTTTCGAGAAATAAATATCTAAAATACAGTTGTCAGTTCACTAATGCTAACTTGATGTCAGTTTTTAGTGACGGTGTGCGCGCGCCGAAAGAAGTATAACTTAAAAAATAAATATATATATTTTTGTATTTAATTATAAATACAAGACTACCACGACTCAATGTTAAATTAAAATTAAGCAATGAACCGTTGCCCCCATTGAAATTTTATAAGAGACCTTTATAAGAGACATATCCACTCAAACTAAAAATCTTTACATTACTGAATGCTGAATGAAATGCCATTTACTCAGTAAGTAAGTAAGCTATAATGGACGGTTGTTTTCTGGTCACATTGCTGGTCTATTTCTACAACGGACACAACACTAATAGTGGTTGTTTCCCTGTGGAAGAAAACTGTGGAACAGGTAACGCTGTGGAAATCTGGACGTTCGCAGTCAAGTGATAATCGGAATCGAACCTGTAGACGGTCGAGCTGGTCCCTGTGCGCTGTCTGCTGAGCGTCCAGAGCAGCCCTGAGCGCGTCCACCTCGGCCAGCAGCGTCGCCAGCCTCTCGTCCATCTCCAGCTCGCCCAGCAAAAGAGCACTCTGGTGCGTCAGCGCTTTCACGCGCTTCTTCGCGTCTCGGGCCTCGCTGCGGTACCTACAAGTCAAAGGTAAAGTCAAAGTCAATTCTATATTCAAATACGCTTTAGTGTAGAATATCTACAAAACAAACATTTTAAATGCTAATGGCATCGAGACGTCATCCATGTGGCGTATCCATTGAATGTGACGACGGCATACAAGAAATGATATAGCAGGGCCAAGCTGAATCTGAATACAGCGAAGTATTCAATGCAAGGAAACTATTGTTTAGGACGACAAGATAACGTTAGACTGCAGGCGACTCATCAAAAGAAATCCTTGAATTTTAACGTCACTGCTTATAAATTCTTTTACAACTAGCCGTTTTTCCCTAGTAAATCTGGATCCAGATTTACCTGAATAACAGTTATTACACGGAACGACTGGCATCAGACTTACACAACCCAAAGGGTGACTGCATTCTAAAGATGTATTAGATGTCAGTAAATATGTTTTTGAACAACAACCATAGATCGCTCTGTGGACAACCGGGACTACTTTATTTTGGTAGTTCGAACATATTTTTTTACATGAGAGTTAAATAAATTGTATTTATGTAAACAATATTATGTATAGAAATGATGCTTTAGCTACGATGTGGCATTGTATATTTTGACATACATATGTCACGTGATTCAGTAAAGCAAATCGACTGTAAGAATAAGATATGCCGATGAGGTACCGATAGTAATACATATGTATAACTCTATGTGAAATAACATTTGTATATGTAAAAGGATTATATATTATGTATTTTATTAATCATATTCTGTATTATGTAATTTATTAACTATATTAAATATCAGGATAGTATTTTAGTGTTGTTTTAAATCTTATATCAAACCAATTGTCGTCTAAGTCAACCACTTAGCCCTTCGTATAAATATTTATTGTATAACAGTAAGCAAGTTTATGTATGTTTTTTTTTATAAAAGCTGAAGTTGTTAATATTCTATATGAGATAGTAATAATCAATATAATTATTTCTATAAACATTGATAATCAAACAATTGCAAGATAATGTTGCATTGATCAAAGAGGTTTTTCAATTTAACAAAGAAATATTTTATTACGTGATTTATTTATTACGGGATTGCATGATTGATAGAGAAAATACGTGCCCGATATGAGGTCAAAAAAATATTTAACTTACTAACTTACTTGGGACAAGGTAGGTTCGGTCCCCATAGAAAGGGAACTGGGGGAAAGCAAGCGAAGCGGTGTCAAATTTTGGCCTAAAACAGTAGTGTATAAACACTAATGTCTTCCGATTCAAAGGTCACCGTTACTAGCGATATAACTAGACAAACTATGTACGTAATCCCACGTCTCTAAACGGCTAGAAGACCGGTGGCATCTTACGCTGCACTTCTTACAGGGCGTTTTTCTTACCATAAGGCGAATGACTTTTCATTGTCATTGCTTCAATCAAATCAAAACTGATAATAACATGACTCTTTTATCTGTAGTACAACCAAAAAGTGCTTTAAAATAACTTTTACAGTATTATAGATCCATAATATTTTTAATATGCATAGATAAAAATAAAAACTCGTTAAATTTCAAAAATGACAACAGAATACAAATATTAATTTTTAAATATAAATAAAATAAAATGTGACTTAGAATTGTTGACTAATTGTATATTAAAATGCGCAAAAAATTGCCAAAGCAACGACATCCGTCGTTTATGCAGTAGGCCGGCGATAACTAAAATAGGATATTGAAAAAATACTTGTTACTTAAAATTTTTTTCAAGAATGGCGTCTTTGCTTATGATGGCTTGGAGTCAGCTCGGCCGCTGGTCAGGGCAGGGCTCAGAGTCCTCGCGGTGCGGCCTCCGGCGGCGCCTGCCAGAGGGCGCGGTGCAGCAGCGAGCCCGCCAAGGAGCCGCTCAGGGGCCCCGCCCAGTACACCTGAACGCCAATGTTACGCTCTATGGGCGGAGGTGGTGGCTCGCCTTTTCTGGACGATCGCTGCTCTCTTCCGGCACGAAGCGGCCTATGTCTCAGGCTGGTGAGTGGATCAGTGCCGTCTCACGCTACGTTTCTTAGGACCGAGCGTGTCACTTACCATGAGGTAAACGCCCACCTCGGCTCATCGCTTTAAACATTAAATAAGAGACGTATTTGGCTACCCTTGAGGCCGGCTAGTAATAATTACATCTTGATTTTAAACCTTGGAATGCTTTGATTTGAATCCTGTGTAAAAAAAACTGTGTTTTGGTTGGTTATTGTCTTTTGGGTTCGAATCCTGGGAAAAAGCAATTTTGTGTTATCGATACAAAATTGACTAATCACCCAGTTGTCTGAAAAATAAGATGATCCACGCGTCGGATGGGCATGTGAATAGTTTGCCCCCAGCTTTAAAAATCGTTAAAGATCGTCAGTGACTTTAAATTTACTGACAACTAACTCATCCATCGAATCAGAGAGTCCGATGTCGTTCCACGTAAAAAAAGTTATTCAGGTTAATTTGAATGGTTTTGAAGCCGATTCCATCATAACTTGCCAAAAGGCTCGGTGAATAAAAGAAGGTTGGTTATTGTCTAACTATTTGTTGTTGCTTCTTCTTAAGGGCAGACTATATTGCCCTCAATAGGAAATATATAATTTCACAGAATGTGGTTAAATCATCTTGCATGGCGAGCTGAGAAGCCTGTTTCTTTTGAAATCATTATTATTCAATATATGTATTAGCTTTGCATTAGCTTTTCAATATAGGCATCTGCTTTCCACGCTTTGTTAAGAAAATTCTCCTCTTTATAAAGAAATGTGCGAATATAATGGGCAAGTGGCTTCGCTCACCCAATGCGCGCTCCAGTCGCCGCTGAACAGCGCCGGCACGAAACTGCGCACCGGGTTCATGCTGGCCCCTGTCAGCTCGCCCTGGCATTATCCCAATCAATTTAAATAAACCCTATAAAACTTTTACAAATAATATTATTTCTATTAGTTATTAATGATTTATATTTTCATGAATTTAAACAATGTTTTCACACAAAGTTTGAAGATATCTTTAAAAATTATATTCAAATATTTGACGATTTTAGTACATTTTACATTAGTTACCTTTAAAATATTCTGGTATTCTGTAAAAAACACACTTATCACGAATATATTCCCTTTGACGTAGCAATATCTATGAAGATCATACAAATGATACAACTTAAAATATGTATGTAGTTTTCTTATTATTTGTTTATTAATGTAACGCGTCTCTGTGTTATGACATTTTATCCAATGGCTTTACAAAAAAATTATAAAATAGTGATCAAAAAATTAAAAACGAGCGTCTGCTGCTCAGGTTACAGGCAATCTTATATTGGTGTCATCTTAAATATATATTAACAATGCAACTATGTTATAGTGTCATGGCGTTAGTAGTTGCCTCAGACATATTACTAAGTCGCTACAGCTAGGTCATATCAACATTAAAAAATCGACTGTAATGTTAGTGTCTCTAAAGTCGATAGTTCGAGTCTGTTGTTAACTAGTTTGTCATGAGATTTGATCCAAAGGCTTCAGAGAGCAGAGAAAAGCTTTCGTACCGTGACGAGCGTGAGCGCGGCCACCGTGAGCCCGATGCGCAAGGGCCACGAGTCCACGAGGCGCCGGTTGCGCGCGTCCCACGAGGCGCAGTTGGCCAGCGCCAGCAGCGCGCCCAGCAAGGCCTCAACGGCGCAGGCCCGCGGCGCCGACAGATGGGGCGCGGGCGCGGTGCGGCAACAGCGCACGCTCGGCGCGCTCAACGCCCGCAGCGCCGCGCCGCCCAATACGCCGCCCAGCGCCTGCGACGCCGCCCACGCCAAGCCGCGTGCTGCGCTCAGGCGCCCGCTCACCACCGCCGCCAGCGTCACCGTCGGGTTCATCATGGCGCCGGAGATGTGGTCGAAGCACTGTCGGACGACCGTTTCCGTTCTTAGCGATTTATGGGGCGAATTTCTCATTGTCGACAGTCTCGGTAAAACGAGAACTATGAGAAATCATTACGATCGAAGATTTATAACTGTGGTTATTTATCGGTCGTCTGCTTCGTCTGACTATTAGAACGAAGTCTATATAGACAAAATATATTATTTTATGAATACATTATGTAAAACACAAAAAAATTAAAACACTTAAAAAAAATAGTACTTTGCTTAAAAGTGTTTTCTTATAAACGACCTTATTAAATGATATTCCACAACAACAATGAAGAATAATTTTTTGTCCATGAATATACAAATCTTAGATACGAAATGTGCTTAGACTATGTGCTATAGGTAAAGTTTTTAAGTTCCATCGTTTCAAAGTGTTCACCACTTGGCTTAATACACTTTTCCTCATTTCGCTAAAACTAGTTATTATAATATTATTTCCACTCTAAATACACACATCGTGTTTAGAATGGCTGACTTGAAGGCTTCTTCCTCGGACTGGAACCTTTGATCACGAATATTTATTATAACGTTAAGGAAATGTAAAAAAAATCTTTAGGCATTAGGTCAAGACTGTATGGTGGATGGTCAAGAATTTTTTCTTCAAAGAGTCAATCATTCGATATGCGCTGTGTAAGCTTGCGTTGTAGTGGTGCAGTATGATGCTCCGCTTTCGAAGATTTTCGAAGTTCGGCGCCGAGTTGGGGTAAACAAACTGTAGAGTTGTAATATAAAAATGTACCACTCTACGTTAGACGGTCCACGATCTTAAAGTGCAATAGTCGCATCATGGCCGGTTTTCCAACAAACGTGGCCACCGTCTTCTTTGAAGGTTTTAGAGATCGAACAGGTTTAACAGGCTTTGGCTCGTACTCGTTGTCTTAAAACACCCAGATTGTAAATTGTTGGGGATTAGGATCGCATGGGGCTTCACTACTAGACGCGCAACATAGGTCTTTAAAACATTGAAGGCGTGTCAGGCCTCTTCTTAAATTGTAGAAGATTATTGCATTATTTTCCTTAGAAAGATTCACTCTTGTACGTAATCTGACAGTGACTACAAATTAGTTGTTCTGAGATTCAAAATTTATTCTCAGTCGAATATAGAACACTTTCGAATGCAGAGTAGCTGGAAAACATGGAAAAGACAAAATTTAAAAAGGCATGCCTCGTATCTTGAAAAATCAATACCATTCAATACATAATAAAATAATGTATATTAGCAACCATGGTAAGCGGTATCGTAGTGGTAACTCACTTGGAAGCAAAATAACGACCCACCTGAACGAGCAACGCCACGACCAGGCCTCCAGAGAAGGCCTTCTGCAATGGTGTGGCGTCTTGGCAGGAGGGCAGGCAGGTGAGCAGCACCAGCAGCGCGGTGCCGCAGCACTCGGCCGCGCAGCCGCCCCACTGCCTCCACTCGGACGAGCCGCCCGCCCCCTCGCCAGCGCCACCGCCAGCGCACAGCCGCTGCCCCTCGCAGGGGCACTCCACGCAGAATCCCTGCTTGGATTCGTGCGATTGGTGTCCTGAAAACATTGCAGTTCGATATGCACTAAACAAAATGATTAGTGATGCTGGTACTCATCAGCACTAGTAGTCATCATCATCATCATAACCATCAACCTGCATCCGTCCACTGCTGGACAGAGGCTCCCCTTAGTGCACACCACCGCTTTCTACTATTCTCATCCAGCCCTCACCGGCCATTTTGCAAATGTTGTCACTCGGTTACGTTTGCCGAGCGTCGGTCTCCACTCCAGAACTCAGTGATTTTTGCGACGTAACATCTACCATCCTCGGTAGCGCGCGGGCCAAGACGCAAGTTTCCCTCCGACACGCGTTTTATAACCTCGGCGACAGCACTGTAACTACGCCGCGCGGCAATAATTATGGACTTAAATATTGTAAATAAATCTCTCAAAATAATAAACTATATGATTCTTCACTTCAATGATTCAACGACTAAACAATTTCATGATATAAAGTATGTTATCAATTGAACAGCTATTGTACATTTAGAATAAATCTCAGAAAACACTAGTTATACAAAAGTAGGGCAACATTTCAATGTTCCATATATCAGTCAGTTATTTGTTTAATATAAAACACATTCATCATTTACCGAAAGGTGTTATCTGATAGATAAAAACGAACACTATAACAAGAATTTCAGGGCTACTAAACGGTTACCTTTTGCATATCTTATTAATAACAAAATGTAGGCAGCTTGCACGTAAATAATAGATTTAAACTAATTAGAGGAATAACGGCGTTTATTTTTTTGAACCTCAGTGTCCTTACTGTGCAAATAATTATCAAATTAAATGGTAGCTCCAATTAACTTTCAAAGTCGGTGCTGCAAAGGGCTAAAAGTCGGCGAGTTTTCATTTATAGTGCATACTGCCAATAAGAAATAATTATTAAGCGCTTTTTTTATTTCCACTGCAACACTCTGTAACACATGATGGTATGGAAGTTCGCAAAAGAAACTAATTTAGCTGTTCCTAATCTCTGCAGCACTTAATTGTTCATTTAGTTTGTCAATATAAGCGCCCATTGCAACTTAGAATCAACAAAAATTCGTAGAAATGCAGTAGGTGTTTAGCTTTTTTAATATAGGTAGTAGGCCCCTTTTTACAGGGGGTTCGTCTTGGGCAGTTCCACCGTGGCGATTATTTCTACCGCAAAGCAGAACATTGCTTCGCGGTACAAAAACCAGTAGTGCGCACCGTAACCAGCGTATTCACTGAGTAAACGTATCATCTTATGAATCAGGGGGGCGAGCGAGTTTGTGGCATCACCTGATCCTCTTCGTCGCATATCTAATGAGCTTGGCGTACCACTTGCCATAAAGTAGACGTCTTTCTCGTTACTATGCATAAAAAATGTGAAACAAACTGCAACTTTGTAAGCAGTATTAGGAAGGCGGCACTTTTTAATAAAAAAAAGTTGAATCACCTTTAAAACAGTAAACTTATAAGTTGGAATAACGTATATTTATGCAATTTATACACTTTAATCCATTTAAAAACAATAAAAAAATATATTATAACTATATACGTCATTGTGTATTTTATTATAATTTCATATCAAGGAAATATTAATGTATGATAAGAAAAATTATAGTTCACTAAGTCTAAGAATATAAAATTTACTTACGGCTGATCGTAACAGTCGTTGGTTCCTGATCGTTGGCCATTTTGAATGAAAAACACTGCTTACAGGTCGATTGCCATCTGAGAATCACTTTTTCTAAAAATTTAACCGACAAGAAGCGTAAGCATAAAAATCTACGAAATCTAGTCGGTGTTGAGCGTTGTAACGTACATATTACTTTTGCGATGCGATGTGTTCTGACATGCTTTATACCGTTGACACTATCATGTGGATTTACAGCTTAATTATGTTTGTCGAGAAGTGCGCGGTTGCTTGTACGGTGGATTGCGTGAGATCGAGACGGCCACTACTCGTCTACGTGGGACAATGTTTGCACTCGATGCTAGATTTCCGCAGCAACATTCAAATAAATCAGTCAGTTGTTTTTCAAGTGAATAAGCGATCAGTTTGCATTTGTCATCGCCACTTCTAATTTTCACAGGCTCTATTTGGTTTGTACGTCTCACATATGCTATCATATAAGTTGATATGACGTGGACTGCAAATTATGTTTCACTATTTGAATATTTCAGTACGGACAAAAAAGAAATTTGAATTGTTTGTCAACGAGACCCACATCTTCTTTTGCTGTTTTCAAAATAAACTTAGTATTATTTTATTCCTTTACTGCACTTAATTAGCAAGCATGACTAATCGTGAGTGTTTACTTTCTAATATATTTCTCCTTTTATAAAATGCAATAAGAAATCTGGTGAAACGAGAATTCTCAATAAGATACTCGTAAGAAAAACGAGAAAAGGGTATGTCTCGCTGTTCTCGTAAGCTGGGTGAACTACAGGTGTATGTGTACTGCTATCCCTACTTTTGTGTTGTGTAGTCGGTTGGCGACCCCCGTTAGGTCCGGAGTCTCTGTGAACCCTGCTTCGATCGATCATCGAGAAGTAGGTTACGCGGTCTACGCTTTTGGCGAGAAGCGTTTGGATCGGCTATATACGTTCCACCTTTTAGCAACAGAGGGTTACTAAGATTAATAAATTTGTCGATATGTTTGCGAGTCAACTTTTTAAAATGCTCTCGGATCGTCGGCAACTTGCAGTCGCTTTGCAAGTCGACGTTTCGTTGATACCATCGCGCCCCGGTAGCGCGGAGGATAGGTTTATTTTACACTACCTGTAGCTTGTTGAGATGTGCGGAGGATGAATGTGCGAAAGTTTATCACGCGTACTCCATGACTGGTCGTATGCATGTTTTATACAACAAGATTATATGTCTAAGCGACATTTTACTAGTAGAGTTCGTTAGATTATAGAGTTTGCTGAAAAACGAACAAAGCCTATTTCCTAACGTCCTGAATATGATTTTTGAACGACACGTTGCAGTCGAAGGTCACGCCTAGGTAATAGGCCTTCCTCTGTCGTGGGATTGGTTGGGCGTAAGGTTTTAGTTGCCTCAGTGTCTGGCATTAGCCAGCTGGTGGCCTTATCCGTGCGCCTAGGGTGAAAGCCGGAGGGATGGTTTAATCGCGACGTACTCTAGACCGATGAAAGTATAAGTACACATTTATCAGGGTTTACGCCGTTTCTCCATTAGCGAAATCAATCACCTAAACGATTGATCGTGTTCTGGAGCCTGTTATAAATAAAATTTAGTCTTAGCAAGAAACGATCGGCTCGTGGACACGGTGCCTTCGACTCGGCATCGAAAAGAACGATTCAACAAGTAGGCGTTTAGGTAGTCGTTTTCATCGACGTAGTAGACTGGCACTTTGAGTGTCTACAGCTTGTAAATCAAGCCGTTGTGCCCGAAATTGTCGAACTGCTCGTCTGGGATGAGGTTATTTAAGAAAACGTGGTCTTTTAACTAGAAAAGAATTATGCCTTCATTTAGT
>DWTZ01000148.1:0-10016 GCA_018246075.1 Lamproptera meges | reverse complement strand
TGAATATTTTTAGTAGAAATTGGTTTATTGTCCATCGATAACAGGAAACGGCGGAAAGGCTTAAACAATCTGTGTAAATAAAATAATTTTAGTTTATCGGTAAATTAAAATGTTTTGGTAGTGGATTTTTTTTAATCATTAGTCATGTTTATAAATAATTTAGTTCAAAATATAAATTAAATGTTTTTATATATAAACTTTAGCTCATTATCAATGTTTATTCACGTTATTATTTATAAGGAACTAAAAAAATTACATTATTTTATACATCTATTCGCTTTTATTAGAATGGTGAATGGTCCAACTCGGGCCGCACCGGTAATGCCGGCATGGCGGGTGGGACCGCGCGAAGGAAGCAAAGCTTTCCCGCTCGGGCGCAACCCGCCTGTGATCCCCCGCCCGCGACCTGGCCACACTCTGCCTCTGAGAACGTAAGTTGCTATATATCCGTACTTCAATATTTGTAGTAATTACTTGATGTAGTTGGATAAACCGAATTCTTACATATTTAGAATTTTTTACTAACAACATAATGTTGTAATCAATTTAAATATTTTATTAACACAAATTTAATGTCGGACGTCCCGAGACACGTTTTTTTTTAAAATAAACTATTTGTACCTTAAATGTTTTTAAAGTATGTGTCGTTATGATATATCAAACATAAACAAAAGCGTGGATTGGGTTGTATGTCCGTCTAATTAATAATGAAGGAAAAGACCTTTCAAATCCAGCACGTCATAGTCCTTGTGTGATTTGGAAAACATAAGACGTCGACGTAGGGCCAAGTAATTTATATGTAAAAGTAAAAACAATTGTACTTTTAAGTTTTAACAATTACCTCTTCGTATCAGCAGGAGCCGGAGGGTGGGGCCACGAACGCGGGCGGCGGCGGCGGTGCGAGGGGCGTCGCGCGCGTCGAGCTCTCGTGCAGCAACTGCGGCACGCACACCACCACGATATGGCGTCGCGACGCGCGCGGCGAGATGGTGTGCAACGCGTGCGGCCTCTACTACAAGCTGCACGGCGTGCCTCGGCCGACGGCGATGCGACGCGACACGATACACACGCGCCGCCGCAGACCGCGACACGACGGCAAGCACGCGCGGAATAGTGAGTTCACGTATTTTATTTATATATCTCAACTGCTTTCCGTCATGCCACCGACCGATTTGAAAAAAACAAATAAGGTATGTATTCATCTTTATGATTGTGTATTTTACGAGTTGTCGGGTGCGTTGTGTGTACATTTATCGGTAGGAAGCTTGCTGTTATGTGAGAGCGGTAGTTAAACTGTGAGTGTGTCTTCAGATGATACAACTCATATTTAATAAAATCTACTTTTTGCTTTATTGATGAATTATGCTTTTGTTTCGTAAACGTTGGTCTGATTTCAATTTGCCGTTTTTTTTTTGTCGGTGGGAGGGCGCTTCCTAAAAATTGACTCTTATCGCCCAACGCCCAAAAAGAAGTATAAGTTTAAAAAGTAATGTATATTTCCACGTCTACCTCAGAGGCCCGTCGCGGTGGCAACGTGTGCGCGGAGGTGTCGGAGAGCGGTGCGGGCGGGGGCGCTGCCGGTACAGGCGAGGCGGGCGAGGAGGCGGTGCTGGCGGCGCTCAGAAGGCAGCTGCAGCCGCACCTGCTTGCCGCACTGCACGCGCACAATCCGCAGCCGCACCGCACCGCGCAGGTACGAACCGAACACCTATTCAGCTGACAGACTCTGTTTCTTGAGACAAGCTATATGTAATATGAGCTTAAAAATTCTCACATATGTTATAACAAAATATGTTATAACCAAACAAGTTTACTGCCATATGCCGACGTTTGCGGCATATGACAGTAAACTTCTAATACTCCTTGATGCCTATTTCTATACAGGCGAAATATAAAAACAATTATAGCAATTATAATGTTTTTCACTGTAACTAATTTAATAATAGGGTATAAAATCGGGACATCCTAGATTTGTAAGGTCTTTTACTCTATTATTTATTAGATGGCCATAAAGCCCAATCCCTTATGCTCGTTTATAAGTACAATTAATACGTTTTATTTTTCATAGATCTCCTTTCCGTGGTAATGCCGGTCACACTCAGAGTTATAGACCTAGTGCATTACGAAACCAAATCACGGCCCAGTATATGATCATTAGCTTTACTGAAACACTGTTTGAACAATAAAATAAATAGTAGTGTTGATTACCATTTTTTTATGTTCTTGTTTATTCTGACAATGAGGCTAGAAAGACGTTGGCCTGATGCTATGTATGGTATGGTATACGCCTTGCCCATAAGAAATGCAGTACAGATTCGCGCGACAATCCGCGACGTAGAATGTTACGTCTCGTTTACCCGTTAAATACGCTGGCTACGGTGCAATCCGGAACACCCTAGGAGTGTGTTGTAAAAATTTCTTTAGTCCTATTACGACCGTAAATTAAATAATAAATAAATTAAATAATTACAAAAGATTTTTGGCGGCAAGGGAATTGTACTGTACATTCGTCTTTCACAGGTCGGCCCCAGTATGGCCGAGTATGACGAGGCGCCGCTGAACTTGGCGAGCCACGTCGCCGCCGAGGAGACGCACTGACCGCCGCACCAGGACGCCGACGGCCCCACGTGACCAGCTGTTGCCTTCGCTGTCAACCCATTCGCTAAAAACTCGATACACGTGACACTCGAATTGTTCACCTGTCACGCGATTCGTAATTTGCGCATAAAAGTCACGCGATGCGTGATTAAGAGAGTGCGTGTCACGCGATTTCTGATTTTGCGCATACCTGTCATTAGATTTGAGATTATGCGCACTACTGTTATACTATACGTTATTTTTGCATACTTTTCACGGGATTGGTGATTGTGTGCAGAAGTACCGCGCTATTCGTGTCTTTGTGCACGTATGCCTGTATTATTTGTGATTTTGTGTACACATATGATGCGTCCACAAAATCACAAATGTATCATGTCGTGGTTCGAACAGTATCGTCTTTTATTCGTAAACGATACTTAAAAGTTTGTTTTAGAACGTGTTCGTATCACGTGAAGCGTGTTTTGATTCGTCTCGAAAAGAAGCGTGATATAAGACTCGATTCGCGCACATTCAACGTCAGATATCTCTTCACATCAAACGTATTACTGTCGAGTATTAACGTATACCTTATAAGATATCTTCTGTACAAGAGTTACGTAAAACTCTGATCGAGTCTCAATTAATATACTCCAAAAAGAAATATATAAGCAATAACTAAAGTAATCTGTTCGCATAGTATATACATTTTTATCGTGACATAAAATATATTTATGTATACATATATATATAAGAAAGTATAGTTAGAACACGTTCATACTCTAATTAACCGCCAGTTAGTAGTGATAGAAAGGCCAGTGTCTGAAAGACAATAGTTATCGAGATTTTAATAATATTCTTCCAAGTTTATCCTGTACGGCACTTTGAAAACCTTTGATAATGGATAACGACGATGGTATTCCATTTTGTATCTACACAGTTTACGGATTTTTTTTTTTTTTATTATACGACATCCGATAAAGTTGGAGTATTGTCGTGTTTAAAAAAATTAAAAAAAAAAAACGAATGATGTATTTTTATAAATCAACCATTTACGAGTTAAGTTTGTGCGTGTACTACTCGCGTTTCGGTTCAACCAATTAGATGTATGCGTGACAGAATTTTATTGAATCCGGTGTTCGGTCGTGTCTATGAATAATGAAACAGAAATGTTATTTATAATTTAAGACAGTTCGGTGTTGAAACTACGGGCGAATATATTAAGGGTCTTTAGATGCGTGAAATTTTGAAAGTCGCGACGATCTCACTACACTGTGACCATCACGAAAAATATAACATAACTGTAGTAAAATTATTCGTATAACATACAAAATATTTGATAATTGTATAGAATATCCTTCTTACGTGCTATGACCATATCGATTTGTTTCTTTTGTTGGAAAATCATTATTTTAACATCTATACTTTCCAATTAAAATGTAACATGTAGCAATTTTTGTATTTATCCCGGGTATATCAATAAAAGAAACATTAGTCGTGAAATCCTAAATAAACAAATTTAAATATCCTCTGTCAACTATAGTTCAAATTCGGGCGTTTTTGACCTAATCAGAAAAGGCGTAAAAACTCAGCATGAGTTTTTTTGCAGTTCTCGACAAATGTTTCCCTTCCTTTTTTTTCTAATCAATTAAAATTAATTTTCACATCAACTCTGTAGTGAGTCGTTCGATTTTGACACAATCGTATCATAGAAACTTTGGCAAAAGCAATATAATAGTGGTCATCGAATTGTTCGGCGTCAGGAAGCTCCGGTGTCGGCCGTCTTTTTAGTCTTCGCCTTATATTTGGACAAAAAAGGTTTGGTTTGATAAACAATTTAATGGCGTGACGTCACTGGCGTGGAGCGTTCCTGTTGGTGGATTGTAAGTGATCTAGTGACAGCTCGTCGATCGCCACCAATGTGCGGTGACGTTACGAATTGATTTGTTAAAGTCCATATCTTATTTGAGCCAAGTATAGTGTCGTGTACGTCACGCCTTGCCTTATGCTCTCTCGTTATCGATGAAATTATATTTACGGTTACCTTTTGCGGGAAGCAAGTATTCATTTAGTCTGTAGTATTGATAGTAGATAAGTTATTTGTAAATTCTATTACGCATTAAGTAGCCACGCTCCGTTGAGGGGGGAAGGGAGGGGGGGGTGTCGTTTGATATTATAAAAAAAGTAATAATTATAATAAGAATTACTATGGTAACGATAAAAGTTAAATTATCGAAGTGTAATTTATTTCCCAATTTCGGTCAGTATTTAAAGTGTAAGTATTTTATATTTTCTCGTGTTCTAATTAATTTCCCTTGCGAGTATTTTAGCTGTTAAGATATCTGATCTGTTACGAAGCAATAAAATGACAAGTGAGTCTCTCTATACTATGTGGTTTATCGCGTACGGTAAGTATACGTCGAAATATTATTAGAAGGCGTTATGTAATGTACAGTTCAGCCAATTTAAACTCGGAATGAATGCCAATGGCGATTAAGTCCTTTATATAGTGTTCCGGCGAGTGACTTCGATCAATACCAATACGACATGTCGCTTCGTTGCCATTGTTGGTTACGTTGTTTAAATTAGTTCCATGTCTAAATTGGCCAAACTATAAAGGTGTTATTCAAGAGCAATAACAAAATTCTCGTAGTGCGATAAAAATGTTTTGCTTTCGTATTATTTACTCTATAACCGCCTTGTTCCGGCGTTATATGTCATAATGATAATAAGTTAGGTTTAAATACGTAGCAGTGGACTCTACTCAGTTTCGGTTAAGCATCCCGTACCAAATCTACGTGGCATTATTATATATCGTGTGGTACCCAGCGGCCAGTGTTCACTATTATATCGCGTGAGGCATTTACTCTGTGCAAACAAAGGCCGCCAATTTAAGTTGTTGCTTCAGTTTGACAATTGATAAACTCACATTCGCCGTCCTTTTACTTAACGTCTTTACTTAATTTAGTGGTAATTTATTTATTATTGTACCCCTAACCACCAGGGCCAGTAAAGTGCACAGTCTATAAGACATTGTGATAATACATCGACCTTGCTCATGCGTCGCCATCTTGTGAACGGGCGCGACTTAAACATATTCACAGGTCACACTTCAATACTATCGTATTTCGAAAGCTTTAAGAAAATTGAGATTATTTATACTTTATTATCGGGAACACTGCGGGATTTGTGTCGTATTATTTGCCAACGGTAGGATTGTTTGGGTTTTTTTTTTCTTTTTTTATTTTTCTTTCAAATGGCATAGACAATAATCTCGCTCTAGTGTTGCGCTCTCTAATCTTGTCTCTCTTCGAATTTAAAATTCTCACAGATCTGATATATTCGAATTATATATGTCGTCTCGTTCTCTGTATGATATTAGTATATTAATGAAAATATTTAGCGACTGAATTTGAACGCAATTTTGTTTTTAGTGTTCATTTGCGTATTTTACGTAAAGGGGCAACTTAATGATATTATAGTCTGATCATGTGATCGTGCAATTAGTTTCCATTCTCCACTAACATTGCTGCTCGCCAGTAGTGATACAGTATTATTTTAATCATTTTTATTAGTTACATTATTATTAGTTACGTATATTATTATTATTTTTTTTTTTACTTTTATCTAGTTGACGTTGATATGTAATGCCTGTCTTTTAGTTTTTAGTTTACGTTCGAAATTTGAACGGGTCGTAGTTGCGTTCGATTCTTAATACGCTCTATTAGATTTTGCATCATTATACATGATGGTATAGTGAAAATTCAGTCTTGGATTGCGTTTATTTATTATCTATAGGTTAACCTCTGATATGTCGGTGGTGATGCCGAACAAGTTGTATACTTATTAAGTTACTAACAAACCGGTTGTGTGGTGTGTGCTTACGCCCTTTCTTCATACTTACCAAGCATGCTTGTGACTATGTCTCCGGACGCTCAGATCGAGCGCGGGTATACGCCTGTTCTGTTGTGTGTTTTTAATAATAATTTATGCTGAAATATTGGCTTTGTATTGATCATATACAATTAACGTCCTCCATACAGAAGTGTGGGGCAAAGACTGACGGGTTAGCCTCTTAACGCCCTCTGTTCACATAACGTACCTAAACTAACGAAAGTTGCCTCTCTATAAATGTGGTTAAAGTATTTTAGTCCAAATGTGATATGCTTGATAATGGAGCTGTGTTTTCGAGAAGCAATAACATTGTGATAAGTAGTGTCGTGGGTTGTACTCGATTCGTGTTTGACAGATGATGACGAATAATAAATAAAAAAAAAATAAAATGTCTATGGATTTATATAATGTGGATGTGAACTTGTCAATTATTTAACAACTGTTCGACCGAGCTCACGATCTATGGAGATGCTAATTTTATATATATCTAATAAAAATTTTATGGGGGTATAAGTTTATTTATATGAAAGCCAATTGAAACCCGTAAAATTGTACAAACAAGTCCAAATTCGATCTTTAAAGCGTTCCGATTGCTTTCCTCGGCGCGACGTCGATCATGACGAGACATTTGTCCAATGAGAAGCACTGTTCATAAAAATTCTAGATAATATTTGGCTTTGGTATAAATATCAGCTTTTTCACCATTATATATATACCCAGAGGTAGTGAGCTCCGTCCGCCAGTGATCGGTGTATTACATTAAACACTCGTTAAACAAAATCTGTAAAACTTCAAATCCAAAACCCCGAAGCATAAAATTTGTCGTAGACGGATTCTGTATTTTGTGTAACATAAGTCTCGTTTCGCATAGTAATATTCTCTTACATAGTTTAATGTCTACTTTCCAATAAGCTATATGGACCATTAAATTAATTGATTGTTGTCGTCAAATTATGTGAGTATATGTTTTTTATATGTAAGTTAATTATCAGCATAAATTATCCGTGCGGGTATATTTGGGGGGCACATTGCCGGAATACTCATTGTGAAAAAGCATTAATTATTGTTGTATAGATGATAAATAATGTGACTTACGCAGGGATGGAAACTTAAATTATTAAAATTTTAACTGATATATTGGCTATGTAGTGAGTAGAATATTTTTTTACAAATAAATTATAGCAGCTATGTTTCGATTGTTTCATTTGTTTGCACCCCGCCATGTTAATTTATAAAGTTTTATATATAAAGAAATAAAATTGAGCACGCTCTTGTCTTTCGTAGCTAACGATACAAATGTTTGTGGAAAATACAATATTTTCTTTTTGCACAGGGATAAAAGTATGTTCTCTATCCTCTCTATCCTGTTTCTCCGAAATGAAGACTTACACGGATTGTCGATAAACATGACTTTGTTTTACTTATAACGACGCCATCACCTAGGATAAAAGCGCATTGATTCAACGTATATAGTTAATAGTCGACTTTCACTCGACGAATATTTATAATATTAATATTAAATGGAATATGGTATGTATAACGCCGCATTGATGCCTTGGGATTTTTTTATTTGGTGTGGCTACGTAACGAGCAAAACGCTCACCTGATGGTAAGTGATACGTACCCATGAGAAATGCAGCAAATGACGCCACACGTCAACTCGCGCGTCTGATTCATATGATGACTCTCATTTATCCAGTAATTAATATTTTTTTCATTTTATTGAAGTGACGAGACGAGCGAGACGTTTGCCTTATGTTATAGGATTTATATGCCTCGTTAACCCAATAAATACGCTGACTATGCCCTTCAACTGAAACACAGTAGCGCTTTCACACTAATATTTATTGATAGGCGCTGCGGTGGTACTGCCAAAGACCTCTGTAAAAATGGGGATCTACCAGCTTTAAGTTCTACTTTAATATTTAACAATAAAAGAAAAAGGAATTTCAAAAGCATGTTTTATTAAGTAACTGTGACAATCGGCCTTTTGACCGCTTGCCTCACCCTTCGACGCGAGTCTTTCGCTTTTTTATCGCTGAGGGCGACCTTGAAGAGCTGCTCGCTCTCCGCCTCTTCGACGTCACGACGCATCCATTGTAAGGCGTGCAGGTTGTAACCCACCATGTCCTGTTCCATAATTAAACGTTAAATATCATATATTTTTGAACGTAAAATATATACAGACTAAAAATATATGCTAGTTATAACTAAATAAAGAAAAATCTAATCATAAATATTGGGTTACTTTTAAGAGATTATTTAAATATTTAATTATTACGTACATTTTAAGTGTTTATGCTCACGGAGCAGGCTGCCCTGACAAGTGAAGTAAATATTAAACAAAATTGATTTAACTGTTCTATGGCATTGCACTGGGCGCTACAATTTTATTTGGCAAAAGGAAATTGTGATATAAACACGATTTATTCAATGGCGAGATAAAACAACAACATATAGTTCTTAAATACTTATATTAACATAATAGTGATTAAAAACTAAAAAATTAAAATCAAAATAGATCTTTCTAATAACGTTAAATTTTTCTTATGATTCGATTAAGGAAGTACAGAAGTAAAGTTACAATATTACTCGGTAGTGTGCAAACACTACCGAGTTAAGTTTTGAAAGCCATCACAGGAAAAAGTGGCATAACTTCCCGTATCTCTACGTAGTTAATGGTTGGACACAATTAAATTTAGTAATGTATTATTTGTTTTTAAATGAATAGGAAACACACGCAAACAAACTGTAATGTGAAACATAATTGCCGCGAAAACATCGAGTGGAGAAGGAACACGGTGGCAATTCACAAATCAACGCGCGATCGCTTCTAGCGCCATTTTTGTATCCCATTGGACTTTGTTCACGTAATCGTCTCTAATCTCTTATTTGGTTAATATGAGGTCGATCCACTTCTATGACACTCACTCGCAACTCGGCGAGGCGCATCGCCGCCTTGGCCTGTATCTGGATCAAGTGCTTGAGCAGCCTCCTGTCGGCCAGGAGGGGTGCTCTGTGCACTCTGACCAGGAAGAGCGCGGCGCGACACAGCAGCTCCGTGTGCTCGCCCCTCTCCAGCAGCGTGGCCAGCGAACGGACCATTTCGCCCGCGGAGTTCAGCGGCAGGAGCAACAACGCCTCCTCCAGTTCACTGTACAGTCCAATACGATAACTACGTGTATATAACCGACACGGTTTTATGAACTTTCTAGCGTTTATTTATAATTTATACCAAAACTATAATACTGCATGTTTCAGAACGTTTGTAGCGTCTGTTATCTGTCTCATGACTGTGAGCACATCTGAAAGTTTTAAAACAAATTCGTAACATATATCGTAATATAAAAAATATACGTAAAATAAAAAATATACAAAAATAGTAATTTATTTGTAAGCGTAGTAACATATGAGTAAATTTGTTAATAGTGCAGCCAGTCAGTCAACTTTACCTCTTTTCCTATTGGTCGACCTTTCAAAATCAAAATCAAAAATTATTTATTCAATTTAGGCTCTACTGAGCACTTATGAACGTCAAGAATTTAACA
>DWTZ01000147.1:0-10027 GCA_018246075.1 Lamproptera meges | reverse complement strand
CCAGCCAACCACACCTGCACGTGGTACACCCTGCTGACCAACGAACGAGGCTCTGGCGAAAGACCCACCAACCCGCATAAAATAAGCGTGGTGAGATACGGTCCAACACCCCCTTATGATTTGCATTAGGGGAGGCCTATGGCCAGCAGTGGACGGATGCAGGTTGATAATGATGATGATGAATTAATTATTTAATTCAGGTATAATTTTTCATACTCTTCTCAGAGTCCATGGTCACGGGACAGACATTATATTACGAAACTTTTTGTTTAACTTTTGACCAATTGTTCTAGAAATAAGTTTTTTGTCGAAATACAATTTTAATAACACCGGTGATACATAAACGAAAAAGCACATTTTAGTGTTAATAAATGACTGGTGAAAAATCACCAGTCCAGAACAACATGTACCTTACATGTCGTTCTGGACTATGGTGATTTTGTACCAGTACAAAACGTTTTGTTTTAAAAGACACACACAATAGAATCTCAAACAGTAAAGGTGGTACCTCTGTACAGATTTAACAGAAGACGTTACCACCTCCCATCAGGTCGACACTTATGGTCCCGTCGCTAAATCCTAGCGAAATAATTTATAACGTTTCAGCTTCTTTCAGTTAGTTTACCTGAAGATATTCAACACCATAACAAAATTACCTTCTGGTGGACGCTGCTTAGGAACAGCTCCTCCAGTTGCTGATAGTGGTGTATTGGAAAGACGTGGTCTACGGTATACTGAAGCAATAACCGTAAGGAGCCTAGAGTAGCGCTTCCGGCGGCTGAGAGTCTCGTGCCGGGCGGCGTGGCCCCGCGGGATAGGGCTCCGCCTGCCCGGGACGTCAGGAAGAACCTGGAACGTATGCATGTGAAAGGTAAAAATACACTTAAGAATTTATATAACGAGTCAGTCACTTAAATTGTAGTATCGAGCTATTACTAACGCGAATAGTACGGTGTATTACGTAAAATAGGCATATAAATACAATTTATTAACTAACTAAAATGTAACACGAAGTAAAACGTTGAACAGAAGTTTTAGTTTTTCTTAAGCATATACTTCACTTTGGTATATACAGTTTCAAAAGGTATCCTTTCGTTAAATAGGAATTAAAGAATTGTGTTATGCCAAACTTTGAAAGAGGTGAAACGGGCTACACTCGTATTGGTCAATAATCGCACGGTGATAGACGTTTGGCGTCAAAAACCAATCAGAACGCTAAACGTTTTATTGGCACACGTGATAGCCGATAATAGCTTATCCAATTAACTAGAAATTATTCGAAACGTCTAGTGTTCTCACTGATTAATTGCCACCTTCACTGAGTAACAGTTGAGTAATATCATCACCATACATAGACCGTCGTTTCAATCATTAAATTTATCAGGTTTTCATCAATTCAGAGTTTAATTTGACCAATTATAAACTGTGTTCATATAAATTCCAGGTGTAATTTGGCCAAATAACAATAGTCTACAGCTAAGTTACGTTAGAAGAAAGAAGCGTTCGAAGATGTCGCGTACCAGGCGCACATGGGCGACGGCTCCGGCTGGCGCAGTTGCAGCCGCACCTCGCCGAGGAACACGGGCGTCGCGCCGTCGTGCCACACCGACACGCGCGCCTCGCACGCCACGCCCGCCTGAGGATCGTATATAATACTAATGATACTTTCTGTTTTTTTTTTGTGACGTGAGGTAATGCTTCCAGACAAGTGTCTTCGGTAAGCTTTGTCTAACACAGAGCTCGGTCGGAGCTCATGTCCTCTCGAGCTAGGTGACCAACACTTTTTACTTTCTGTTGCTTACGCGAATACTATACGTGATAAATGATAAAGATTTTTACGGATATTATCGAGTTTATATAAACCCGAGAACTGAGTAGAGTTTGAAATGTCGGTTGTAATTTTAAATAATTGTAAAGTAATTAAACGCGATAAAATGTTTTATCGTTTATCATAATACTAATGTTATTTACATTCTGCGTTTGGTATTTTTTAAAATTTTATTATATAAATTCAGTAAAATTAAAAACAATGCCTTAGACGTGTGTAAATATAAGTTAACATTTAAAAAAATTACTTTGCTCGAGAGCACAGCGGCGGCATTTGTAGGGCAGAATTTAATATGCGTTCTTACAAACGCAGTAGGTTAAGATGACAATGGTAGATGCATTGAGTACACGCATAAATAATGGACCACATTCATTATTTAATTAATGCTGTGTTACAAATTGATAAAAACGCAAAAATCCACAGATCTTAAATATAAAAGTGTATAAATAAATATTATTTGCCTCACCGTCGTTAGTAAAGTAAAATATCCTTCATGTTTAATGTATAATAAATATTCGTGACATTGAATTAGTCTACTAAAAAAAATATATGCCAAAGTTAAAAAAAAACTCACCGAAAGCGAGCCGTCTCTGTCTTTCGAATCGGCCTCCATAACGAGGTCGAAACTGAATATCTCGTCGAACTGCGGATTGACTGTCTTCTTTCTCGGCTTCGTTCTCTTCTCGACCCTGCGGCCGTTCGAGTAGAGCAGCGTGACCAGCGCGAAGGGGTCGCACTGACCGTTCTTCGTGGTCAGCTCGGAGCACTCGAGCACCCTTAAGCGGAGGGTGTCCGGTCCGACGCGGGCGGCGCAGTGCCTCTCTGGGTCCGACCAGTAGTCGGCGGCGGTGGGAGTGGGCGACGCGTCGGGCTCGGACATAGTATGCATCGGGGGCTTGGAGCGGACCGCCCACTGTGCGCGGTCCTTCAAGCTCTCCGAACGCGACAGAGCCAGCGTGGGCTCGGTTGACACTGCGCTCAGCAGCTTTTTACTCGTCGAACTCGAACACGAGCCGAACCTCATGCTCTCCTTGCAGTATTCGGACAATCTCAAGAGGTTATTCGCTTTCGCTTTCGAGCTGTCACTGGAGTCCGTGTCGAGCGGCTTCGGGTCCATGCGCAGCCTCTTCCTCGAGTCCTCGAGGGTGAGCTCGATGTACGCCTTGCCCTGTACCTCCGAGTCGGCGTCGACCGGCCGCAACGCGAACCAGTGGTCCTTGTTGTTGTACCGCTGCAAGTCCTCCCGCTTGATCGCCACCTTTCCCAGCACCCTGTCCTGCTTGAGGTGCTTGTCACGGTCGAACACGTATATGGACAGGTAGCGAAATCTTCTCGGCACTTCGAACTGGAACTCCTCGCCGAAGAAAGGGCTGCAGGGACAATGCAAGAAGTAATGTTAAACATGTCAGTGATCACAATAGTACCATGGGATGAAAGTGAACGATACAAAATCACCACTGTGGGAGGTCCTAATGATCTAAACGTCTTAACAATCGCAACAAATATGTATTTGGGTTTGGGTTTGGCACAGGGCAAAAGTGAAAGTTCAGTACAGGTACGTAGTGCCACCTCAAAATTTTCTAAAGCACCCAGGCTTTCAATAAATTTATAGTTCCGTAAGAATTTAAGTATTAATTGAAAGATCGTTAACTTTGAACATGCTTTACTTTGTGACATTGGACAACGTATCAAAACAACGGAGAGAGTCCGTCCAAGAAGATACGTTCAAGAATGATTGGCAGTTTCGGTTTGAAAAAAACCTTAAAAAATCATTTATTTCAATAGAAATAATATCTGGAATTACAATTGGGTTACAGCCGGTGTACGTAATATGAGCCATATTGCAGATCTGTGTGGATTTCAACCTTACAAAGGGTATTTATCACACAATTTCCGAGTTTTAATTACACGCTTAAAAAAACAAAGCTTATCATTACGTAATCGTTGTACACAAATCTTTCCAGGCTTTCAGTTTGAAATGTAAATATCCGATATTGCTATTCAAATTTCCAGGTAAGTCTTGTTGTGATGCACTGACTCATACTATGAACATTGTCTTGTTTACGTATGGAACGCTTACAGATTCTTTGTTATGCTAGAATCGCTTAAAATTATGTTCGGACACGCGTCCGGGTAATAGCATCCGAGTAAATACATTTGTTTTACGATTTTTTTTCTTTTTTTTAATATTTTTTGCCGGCCAGTACTTTATCACTTTTGTATATGAACTCCTTGCCGTTTCAAATTTTATAATTCATTAATCTGCAGTTGCCGAGTTTGTATTAAGCCAATGCAATAATATCTCGACGCAAGTTTTCGTATTGCATGTCATCGCTTATACAGTCGAGCAACGGTGTAGGGCACAAGTCCGCTGACACATCCGGCCTCAACTTGGCATGTATTTATAAAACGGAGGCGGCGACGCCTCAGTCGGTACTATGCTGATACTATGATCTCACAACACTTAATATTGTTTTAATTACTTTTAGATAACCTGGTTCTAAAATATGAAATAAGCACGACAATCTTATTTAAACAGCTAAATTTACATTTTAAGTTGTTTAGAACGAGATTTACTTAATATATAGGGTTTACCACACACACACACACACACACATATATATATATATACTCTGGGTCAATAGCAAATAATTTAAGATTAAGTTTATCACAAATTATTAAATACCCTAAATATACTCAAAATAAGGTCCGACAATCTTGAACATAGAAAGCAAGTTATAATACAACTACTACTAATAATAAAAACAAAACATAGGAAATTTAAAAGATAATAAAAGACTCCTAGACATCATGCCAGCTGCACAGAAATTTAGAGACGCTGTGATTCCGTCACAAAGAATGTGGCAGAAGACGGTGACACAATCCGAGAACGGTAGGCGCTTGTTAAACGTCAATTTGAGCGTGTACCGACCACGAAAATGGCGACACCGCACCGTGAAAAAACAATCACACCATTATCGCCCCTAACGCGAGGCGATAGGGCGCATGAATCAGGAGCATTTTTAAATAGCCCACACGATAATTGTAGCTGGCCACACCTACGCCGCCATTGTTAAGCGCGCGGCCTATTTCCGAGCGGGGCCCGGTGATGATTTTACGCGCGGCGAGTTTCCCGCCACGATTTATCACTTGAGCGCTTCCGGCCGCTTACGATTTACGAACGCGCTCACACCTGAAAGCGCGTCAGCGGCCGGAAGCGCTTTTACGCTGTTTATCGTTACGCGCTCGTAATGGACGGGGTAACTCGGTTTGCGTTCACCGAACTGTACGTCCATAACGATATGTACCAAAATTAATGGCACCCATGTTATTGCTGAATATGCCAAAGTGACAGTACTTTGACGTTACTTAGCTATCACAACTTCTAAAATAATAAGCAATAGATAATTAATCAATAAGATCATTTAATTCTCTTCAAACGTAACGTGTTCCATTCGTTAAAACGCACTCCACACATTATAAACGTTAAAAAGAGGCGGTCCCAGTCGTCAAGTGCATTTTTGACCGACATACTTATTACAAAATTGAAACCTATCCATTAAAACTAATCCTTCTCGGTTGTAATACATCGCCGAAAAAACTTCAACAAAACAGTTCACGTAATCTTATTGTCTTCACAAAATAACAAAGCAAACACATGCGCTGTACGCAACAGAAATGTCCAATAATCTACACTTTAATTTGAATAATATACAAGCGATACAATTCAAAAATAGAACATCACAGCCGTCCAACGAAAACATAACGATATTTTTTACCAAATACTCGTGTTCCTTACAGCTTCCGGCGTACCTGCTCTTCCGGCAGAGGGTGAATAAAGTGAACGTCGTATACATTTCAGTTTACTTTATTACCTATAAAGGAGTTTCCGTTAGCTGCCACGATCCACTTCACGCCTGTTTAGAACGTACGTAAAATTCATGGGGTGATTTGATTTGAAAAAACTTTCGGGCGCGAGTCATTTGTTTACTTACATAATAGAGCATCGTTATCAGAGCCAAGTTAGACTGAGAATCGAAAAGAACAGCGTAACCGATGGCAACTGAGCGAAGTCAAATACTGAGTGTCGTCACTTACTATAGTCAATCCACTGAAAATAACCATGCGTACAACACTATTTTGTTGCTATGGGTTACCTAGCGTAAATCCATTCCTAGCCGTATTTGGCTTGCTCTTAAGCGCAGATCGACTTAGATATATTGTGAAAGAATTTTCGTCCGCTACTAAACTGTAGGTAAAGTTCATCAAACAAAAAATATAAAAACAACTGTCACTCGTGCGGACTTAGTCTTAATAAAGATTAGAAAAGTCTCCAGAGTATTTGGAAAGAGTCCCAGAAAGCTCTATAGAATTCAATAGACAGTTACAATATGGCATGAAATAATATTAACACTCTTTTCAATGAATGTTTAATTACAAAACGATTTTCAATCTCTTACCATTTATTACGGAAGAATGAACCATTTTGGCTAGTACAATGACTTTACACTTTTTCAATCGACTGATAAAAATTTTAGTTCTACATATTGACTGTTTAATAGGCAACATACGGCGTAAATAAGCGAGTAAGTGAATTGTAATGATAAATAAATAAACATTAAGAAGCTTTTACTATGGTAACTAACCGATTCATGTTCATCACAATGTAACACAATGTTCATCAGACACACTCACACATTTACTACGTACGCGTAGCGTACCATTACTAACTAACTAACTAACTAACTAAGGTACTACTACTAGCTAACCATTACTAAGGGGATCAAAAACTACAAATGCTAAACTCAAAAACTAAATAATTACAAAGATACAGAAGCTTACGACAATTTTTTTTATTATTGTTTCAGACAGTTATTATTGTTTCATTGAACAAAACGCCTCTTCATCACTTTCTCCTATAAATTATCGATTTTTCGTTATTCACGCATACACGCGTCTCTACTCAATAAAATAGTACAGTGCACAGATCGAACACGAGCGTCCGGTATCAGCCGGCTGATAAGGTATCACAAGACAAAGAACTCATTAAGCCCCGCTCCGCTCCGACGTGACGTGACGTTTCCTCCCGATATCCGACATCGCATCCCGCTCACCTCTCGGGTCAGGCCACTATCGCCCTTCCGTTTCCACGCTGACAAACAAACAAACAAATAAACAAACAGCCGTCCTCCCGACTACCGACAGCGGCCGAAAAATCCAACTAGACTGGGCCGAGAGAACTTACGACGAAATTATTTTGAAATGCAAAATAACAAAGCAACGAAAACCTGTTGGAAACTGCATGAATTAATACGTGATGTTTCATTCAACTTGATTCTGTTAAGTAGAAGAAGATAGTATCAGAATTAGGTCGATCAACAATTAAGTATGCAAAAAGTTACTGAGTAACGATGAGACGACTAGCACGGTATAAAACGTCAGAACAAAGCAGTAGTTGCAGCAAACGGTTATTGAAATAAGCCGCTAACAGCAGTGCAACGGCGTCGCGCGGTAATTCAAAAAACGAACCGGGAGGGTTGGAGCGGAAGGGACGTTCCGCGCCGGCGCGTACCGCCGGATGCGCTTCCGGGACGCGGCGCGCCGCATCGCCCGCACAATGAAACCCTCCCCTTTCCTAATCCCGAAACGGCTGGCCCGCGGGAACATGCATTCCCACGGGTTCAGAGTTATATATGGCCACAACAATGTATAAAGCCATTCTGCACACATAGATTTATGTGACTGCTGTCACAGATCGCTAAGAAAAACCGTAAGTTAGTATAAACTCACTCAAAAAAATAAAGATATTAAACGAAGTCACTGTTGGTTAGTGCAGTTATATAAATAACTGTTAGTTAATTTTTTTAGGTAGTAGGTTCCCTATATTAGGTGGTAGGTCCCCTATTTTAGGTGGAAGGTCCCAGTCCAGTATTTACAGGGGGCCGTCTGGGGCAGTACCACCGCGTTTCCTATTTCTGCCGCAAAGCATTAGTGTGAAAGCACTATTGTGTTCCGGTTTGAACTTGTTCTGACTGTAGCCAGCGTATTTACTGGGTAAACGAGACGTAACATCTAATGTCTCGGGGTGGCGATCGGACTTGTGGCGTGATATGCTACATTTCTTGTGGTTAAGGCTTTTCACTTACCATCGGATGAAAGTCTTGCTCGTTTCGTCACTTCTTAATATATACATTACAAAAATAATTATAATAAAATAGAAAAGTCAAATACGTTTACAATAATTGCACTACTAGTAAATTGGATTATTTCATACGTCTAAAAAAACAATAAGGCTGAATAACACTGACTACTAACATAATGAATGCTTTCATTTACTTTTTGAAAACATATACCCTGAAGAATTCACGGTAAACTAGTGTTAATAACACTAGTTTACCGTAAATTCTACAAATTTCAAATTTATACTACAAGATAAGCTCCCAGTGCTGAGAAATCCCAAATAAGCATTTCCAGAATGTGACACACCCATATTCTACGGCGTTTTCAGAAACATGCGTGTGTTGATATTTGTAAAGAGGACACGTCTAAATTCCTCTAACAACATATTAGAAAAAAAAATTCAAATGTGCTGAAGTACAAATCAAATTTTACTCATTTGGCGTTACAAGAAAATAATATTTTCATTGTGTTTACCCTTTGCCAACGTAACTACGTTTAAAGAAATACGTATCGAGAAAACAGTTGTTAGTCGATTATAACTTAACCTAACTTTAAGTTGTCCGTATTTCGTGACTGTGTGCACGCGCATCGTGAAATACTGTTGACTATAACTAACTTCACGGTGTAAGTTTATCGTTACGATGCGCCCACTTCAAAACTATTAACTCTTAACATTATTCCATAACTCGCCAAAATGAAGTATAACTTGATAAAAATAAAAAACAAAATCCTAGCCATAATGCAGAATCGATCAGTTCACATTCACATGCGACGTTTCTTATCAATGAAACAGTAAAGTAGTCTACGGCATCATTCATAAATAAATGCCCGCCCGATAAGGCGACCAGTGATACCTAATAGAGCGGTCGTCACTATCTAAGAGCGAAACGAGCCCAAAGTTGACACCGGCGGTTTCGCATAAACGGCACCCGACACCCGTTTGATAGACTAAGACTTTTTAACAGCCAATATGACACAGTCAAAGTCAAATATCTTTATTCAATGTAGAAACGTTACACTTATTGAGCATCAATTAATCTACCAGCGGTTCGGAAATGGAAGCCTCTAACCTGAGAAGAACCGGCGTAAGAAACTCGGCATTTTTTTTTCGTTTTACAATGGATTCTTAATACATTATAAAACAGTGCAAAACACTTTTTGTTGGAAGTAGCCTGGAGCGAACAATTCATTACCATGGTGTGTTTTCGTTTAGACAGTCATTACAGCAACGATATGCTTTTACACACAAACGTTATTTAACAATTTTCTTAAATTTATTTACAGTCAAATGCTTATCTGGGATTTTGTTGTAAAAGTGTATAAGTTCTCCCATTAAAGATTTTGCTGATATTCGGAGTTTATGTTTTTTCCTAGTATTTATGTTATGAGTATCATAATGTTTGACAAATTCGTTTTTATTTTTATAGACAAACGTTATATTTTCAAAAATGTATTGAGAAGAAACAGTCATTACTTCAATTTCAGCCAATAAACACGTGGAATCTTTGGAAATAATTTGAAGAATGTAATGTGATACGTTCTTATACATACGCTATCACCGAGATGTCGATGCAAGATTAATAGCAAACCACCGTACTCGGTATAAGTTAACGACGTCACTTCGTTGGTATGGGTTAACATGCAGACATATCTACAAAGAGAATAATCACTGTAACCCTCTGTTGGTAAAAGCAGCACCGCAAAACGTACTTCTCTATCCGGACGAGGCCCTTCCTCGTCCGGATCGAGAAGTACGTTTCGGTCAACAAGACTTCGGACGTTAACTTTGTTTACGTTTCCGAGTTTAGTTTGGCTAAATATAAATATAATTAGTGAAACACTTCGTATATTTACATTGCAGGTGTTATTTAGCTGAAATGGACGGTGTTTTGTGACCATTCGGAATGAATGTAAAAAATATATTTTTTAACAAAACCAGAATTTATAATGTCTTATAAAAATTACATGCATTAATAGTGTTCCGGTTTGAACGTCACTGTAGTCAGCGTATTTACTGGG
>DWTZ01000146.1:0-10030 GCA_018246075.1 Lamproptera meges | reverse complement strand
GATTTATACAGCCCACGCCAATACCACTAGGCTACGGAGGCAGTGTCAACAAATGTTAAAACATAAGATTAGACTGTCATAACAAGTCAAAGAAATGTCACACTTAGATGTATTCGTATTTTAACTTTGATTTATATTTAAAAGTACACAAAAATAATGCATAATAAGTATCTTAACAGACAAATAATTATATAATAAACGTTGTATTGTGCTAATCGATGTATGGCAGTTAATTCAATGGCAAACTTTACAGTTATTATACCATAGATTGTAATTTACATGATAAAACCTACACGTAAAATTATTACAAAACAAATGGTAATGTAAGCTGAACTATACAAAATGAAGAACACGATAAACCGGTGAATCTGAACCCTGTGAGGATGGACGGGCAAAAAAAATCGATTACGCGTCACTTAATATCGATTCTGTGCCCCGTTCTCGATTGATTTCGTGTTTTGTAATTGAATGGTGTTGGATGTCGGACAGTGACCGCGGCTGCGGTCGTCGCTCAGAATTTGGTGACCGCATCACATCTCGTGTTTGGGGTAAACGTCCGATGTCCGAGTATATCATTACACGAAATTTGAAACAAATCATTAATATACATGCGTACTTTAAAATATCTTTATTCAATATAGAAACATCACATTTACTTGTTGGTTGTAAACAATGCCACCGCCGGTTCGGTAAAAGACGCCTCTGACCGAAGAATAACCGGCGCAAGATATTCTAGAGAATTTATTCTTTGCCCTCTAGTTCAATGAAATTAATACAATCAATAAACTCTCTCTTCCAACTAGAGAGATGTCTTCCAACTAGAGAGCTGACTTTTTACTTACCCATCCGTAACATAGATCATCTTACTTTACAGGCAACCAAGTGATCAGCTCACATAATCCTGAGTCCCCGCAGGATTCGAAACCGCGACTTCCGGTTTCATAAGCTTAAGCCCATATCGCTAAGCTACCAGAAAAAACAATATAGTTTCAGTTAATTGGAACTACTATTATTGGGGTAATGTGGAATTAGAAGCTATGTCCATGACAACTTCGAAAACTGTAAGGAAAAGCTGATAAGGTGTTCAAAAAAACCACGCCTAGTGAGAAAAAAACATATTTTTACCCGATTTGGCATTTTGGATAACAACTTGTCATTCTTGAAGAACCGCCATAATGTTTGACTCAGAGAAATATATATCTATCGTTTTTCTACTAGATTTACTGCAGATTTCCTACAGTTCATTTAACCATCTATTCTTAGGCAAATTAAAATCTTCTGATTTCTTTGTTTCCAAAGCAACAAAATGGCGTTAAAGTTGAATTGCATTTAATTAAGTGAATCGCTGTACGGTGTTTTTTGGTGTCATTTATTTACAGACATTACAGATTAAAAATAGAGTAACAATTATGTACAAATCATAATTAGAAAAATTTAATTAACAGTAAAAGTATTTACTAATTTTAAATAAAGCACACAAAAAAGACTCCACAACTTAACTGTTAAGAACACATGTATATCAATTTGATAACTTGACTGAAAACATAATTAAAAACTATAAACACTTCGATGAGAAGTACTAAAAAGGACGAATGTGGAATATTCGAGACTGTAATGAGCTCCGGGCAACAAGTACGAAACGGGACCCGAGCGGTGTCGGTTTGATGCATCCAGGGCTGCCTTTTACATGGACCCTTAACAGACTAGTCTCTGCCTCCGATGGTGCCCGCTTTAACAACACATATTATACTTCTATCAAATATCATTCTCTTACATCGTTTAGGTAATAACTTGTTATGAAATAATTCATTGATCTGTTACATTGATAAACTTTCACAGTCGCATTTGAACACGTTTTATAACGATAGCGGCTAGTTATAGTCTAGCATTTCACGTTTTCCTTGTTAAAGCCTCCTTGTTAAATAGTGACAGATCGAAAGTCGACTGATATTCATTACGTGCATACAATATGAAAGAATTATTTCAACAATTAACAGTTGTATACGCAAAAAAATATTACTGAATATTTCACTTTTTATTAGCGCCATTTTATATACGAGAAAAATGCTCATAGTTATAATATTTTATTCATTCGAAGTTCGCAATAAGTACTGTCCAAAAAATTTATATAAAATGTAACATAATAACACTTTAATTTTGCATTACAAGTAACTAAAAACAAACATAGTCAACTAAGAACGATTCATGAGCAAGTGGTTTCATTATATAATCGAGATTTAATAAATATAATAAAAATAATGCACCTTGAGATATATACATAATTAAATATATATACATATAAAAAAACTAGATTTTTATCATTCCATCAAATAAAACTTGCGTAAATAAAAGTTATTTACAAAAATAAAACCGTTATACAATGTTTAACGATATGAAAAACACGGTACAGACGCATTTTCTATAAATAAAGACATGTTCTGACCTGGCGATGTAGTCAATTAAATGAATGCTAACATCAGAAATGACCTGACGATTGATTTATTACATTGTATTTAAAGAAATCCTATTAAGAAGGAGCTTTCAGGCAGCAATACATTTGGTTATTTTCTTTTCGCTTTAGAGCAAGTTGAAAATATTTAGTTTACGTAAATAACCCTTTCTCATGATCATTTAGATTCGCTTTATGGTTATAAACATAATTATTTTTTGTCGCTTAATTTACTTTTCGATATAAACTAGTAACATTAGTATGATGGAATATAACAAGGAAAAATCATTTTTCGAGTCTAACATATCGTGAAAAAATTGAAAAAGGAACGAAATAAAGTGCCGACTTGCAGTTTTGTAAGTTAGGATAGAAAGTAATATTTTAATTGTTTATAAATATATCAAATAGCGTCACATGTTACGTGTTATTTTTATGGTAAATTTCACTATGTTCAGTTTACAAGGCATTTTAAATGATAGTGTATATAGCAAAAGATAACGGGACGGTATCGAAATTTTAATGTGAAGTTATGCTTTTATTTAAAAATGAAAAGAGTACAATTTTCTACTCTACCTCAGGGTCAATTAGATGTAGTGTCTTGTCTTAAATATTGTACAGATTTTTTTTACCAACATTCATATAATAAGTTTGTCTCTCTCCCTGGCAACCCTGTTTCCACGTCCCACGCTGGTGAGATGGGGTAATTTTCGCGGTCCGATCCGCATAACGGGCCCCGGCTAAATTATTGTCAATGCGACGACCCGTTACCGGCCTCAGTTGTATTAGCCGATGTCTAACTGCAAAATGCACGCGTTCCTGCTGGCATAGTACTAGAGTAATTGTACTGTACTATTGTTTTAAGGTAAATAGGTATTAAATTTAATTGTATTCTACAGATCATGGGGTGTAATAAGATGGTAGTCGCTATGTGCCTTAGATGGTCCCTAAGTTGGACCACTAAGCAAAGGGATTGGAGAGAGCCGGTAGTAAAGCATAAACAACTTAAATTCTGTGAATATTCTTCGTGTAATTCTATGGTGCAGGTAATTTGATACCTGCTTTACTACAAAGCAGAATTGACGTGGAACAAGTACATATAATACTTGTGTTATAATGTTGCTGTGGACAGATTTTTATTTATTTTGAACGATCCTGCATTTTGTAATACGTTATTTCGGATATATGAATGTTTCTAAAATTTTTTTTATTAGTAGCCATTTTTCTAAGTTATCATAGAGTCAGTTTCTGATCCAACCAGATTTACCAGAATAACACTTTTAACGCAAAGCGACTGGTTAACAATCCCTACAACCTAAAGGCTAAATTAGGTGGCTCGATAGGTGGATTAGTTGACAATAAATTTTAAGACGTAGTAGGCACTGCAACAAGATGGAGTGATGACATACGCAATGTTGCCGGTGTGGGCTAGAATAGCAGAAGTAAGCGGTGACACTAGGCCTATGTCCAGTAGTGGACTAACGCAGGCTGATAGAAATTATCATGATGAAATTTTATGACACTGCAGGCTTATAGAGACTGCCTAATAAGGTGACATCCGAGACCTACTTTTAAATGTCCGTCCGACTCATAGATCATATTACCATTACTGCCCTTACTATCAGAAAACATTGATAATACAAAGTTGTTTCTACGCTGGATTCAAAGGCACGAACTCGGGCTTTTAAAGTAAGGGTTCGTACAAATAGCCCACGGTAGCGGTAAATGTTTGAAATACATAATTCTGTTCGTATATTAGTACAAAAACCTTGTAATTGCTTAGTATTCGATGAATTATTTATACTCAAATGAAATGAACAACGTCAATAAGCAAAACATCAATGCGCCGCCATTCGCACTCCAAGACTGTGCATTTAATTACGTTTGTGTCATAATTTTTATTGGCCATATTCCGCGAGCGTTACTCGAGAGCGATCTGTCATGAGAGCATGTTTTATTTCGTACACAAATGCATAAATCGTGTTTAATGCACAATTCTCTCTCGGAACTCATCTTGCTACGAGTGAGCTCATTAAAACACCTCTAACAATTAGCAATAAGCGCTTTTATGGCGTATTGTTGCAAATGAAGACGTCGAAGTTCAACATGGCCGCCGTGCAGTTTTTTTTTTAATTTTCAATAGCAAAAAGCTGAGACAGTTGGTTGATTGTTTTTATTTGGAATAATCCATAAATAATTCACCTAATATTTTAACAAAAGACATTTGCGGGATATCAAATCAACTTCCGCGAGAGATAAACACATTATGGCTCGAATAATATTTTATTTATGGTAGCCTTAAAAATAGGTGTAACCTAAAATTGCATTTTTAGGTTAAAAAAAAAAGTATGTAGTATAGGGATTACTATTGATTATTTTAATACATTTTTTTTTAAGTTTTATAAGAAAATTATGTATTCTATCCGTGTGACACCTGAAAGACAAATTAAGTTGCTAATTTACAGCAGGATATTTTCACCTAAACGACCGACGTAAAGATGGACACCAGGTAAGTTAATTAACTTGCATTGTTATCGGTTATTGTTATTTTTCTGGAAGAAATCGCACTCATTGTTTACGATTCACCTGTTCACTATGTTCGTGACAAATGTCTTTATTCGAAAAGTTTTCTATTTCAATTGTGGTGATTTTTTATATCCTTGTTTAGATACAGGTGTATTGTATTCAAGTAATCAACAATGTTTTGAACTTTACAACTATATAGGATAATAACTTCGTAACAAGACCTTGTCTCGTTTAGTTTTAACAAAGCTGTTGTTAACATGAAACTGATACCTGACGTAGGTACACGTAGGTAGGAAATATTTCAATTTTTTTTATTTACATTTGGATATGCCGACGGTTACTCGTCCTCACGGAGACATGGGAAGGTTATGTTGGAGTCGCACTGGCTAATGCCACCTCTTTGTTCCTTCCTGACGCCTTTAGGGCGGGGTCACATAGACGCTTTTACGTTCTTTTCCTATCCTACCAGCTCTGGCCGCCGAGTTTACCTCGTCTCTGGAATATTTTGTCCGCTCGACGACAGGGCATGTTGGTACTCGAGCGCCGTTCATCTTGGCCTCTATATTTGGGCAGCGTACTACCTTGAATCTATTACCCAACGCCCATGGGAGCCAGCAGATCTCAACCTTGGCAGGACCAGACCTAAGCTCCCGGCGGTGGTCAAGATAGTGGGCTCCGCTATATGCACTGTTTCAGCCGCAGAAGGAGGAGAAATCGGCAATACAATGCCGAGGTCCATATTCTCACACGGCCTCTCAACACCGCATCAGCAGTACGTTGTTTACGTTTTTTCGTCTTCTTTTACTTAAATCTGACATTATTTATCATATTTGTTTCAATTTAAGTTTTTCATCTCTACATATATTTATCTAATCGATAGGCTTGTTTCACATTTTCATCCCTGGCATTAATTTCATACTTTTCCATATAATGCTATTTTCTATTACCACCTTTTTTAACAGCATTTGCATTCATCTTAACTTTCTATTTATTTTTCAGCCGAATTTTTTACATAAAAAACGTACGAAAAAACATGTTTATATATCACGTCCGACAAAATATAACTACACAATGAAACGAGTACACTATATTTTTTATTTTACACTATTATTATTATTCTTTTTATTTATTTATACTAGTGGCAAAAAACATCTGACTGTTTATGTATATGTATGATGAATGGTTTTAGGTCTAATCTTCAAAGAAACAGTCACTGTTTGCAACTCAGACATAACTTGATGTGATCATAAATAAAGAGATAAGTAACTTTGCAACTTTATAATAAGATTTAAGAGTTTCAGCACAAAGTTCTGGTTAATAATGATAAGATGTAGAAATAATACGTTGTGGAATTCATTAAATTTCTCGATTCAAGCCACAGAAGCTATCAACGCGAAAAACTTTAAATTAATTAGAATGAGCCACGAAATTAGTTTGTATTCAACTATAATTCTATATTTAAAAAATAAGGTAGCAGCAGACTATTTTTATTTATGCCGTATTTGATGAATAATGCTAAAATATTGCAAAGCTATACGTAGTAATAAAATTATCGATCGATTTGCTAAGACCGACACACTGCGCTTCTGAGGCTGTGACGGACCAAGGACCAATCTCGGGCCTTGTGCAAGGAGTGCGTCAGACTGTACTGTTATCAACTTTTCTAGTATCACATCTTTATCATCTGCATTTGTTGTAACAACACTGTTTACCGGCTAATCCCCGCCTCCTAGTTTTGTTAGCAAACGTCAAACGGTAGCGCGGCATTTTATGACATACGGCCTCTATCTTATCTGTGGCCACTCTGTAACATATGTCACAGCACGGCGCTAATGGAGTCCTAAGTTGATTTAACACTTCGCCCTAAAATCACAAGCGGTTTGCGCAAGAGCCGCGCTGGACACAGCATGTGCTTTTTCCATTTCGCAGATATTATGCGATTTTAAATGAAATTATGTGAATAAATATTACCATATTGAAAGAATTCTAACCATTCGTACGTAGTAAGCTTTGAAACCGCAGAAGAAGGTGAAGGTGAAGAATTAAAAGGGAAAAACAACGACTTTATGACACTAAAATTGCGAGAAAATTTTGGCATAGATAGCATGCGATTTATTTACCGTTTTGTTCATTATTCGTACAATTCATTATTAATTATTAAATGTAAATTTATATAAAGAAAAGTATAAAGCTAATGCGATATTAATTAGCGTATACAAAGGGAACGCGCTTGGCCGTACAAATCGCGTACGGGCACTAATTCGCGCCCTTTCACCTGTCAATCAAACGTCAGTGGCGGCAAACGCGAGGCTGGCATTAGCCTGAACTCTCGCAAATTGTGGGCCCTCTAGCCTTCGGATCGTGCAGTTCACTAATTAAAGCCGAGTAACGCCGAGGAAACAAGCGTGTATTATAAAGGCCGTAAAAATCTCGCCGTGCCATTTGTCAACTTGACAGTTTTCGCGCGCCATCACATCAGTGCGCAGCTCGGATACGCGCGTATAAATCTAAATGAGATTAATAACGCCAATGAAATAATTATTAGCCATTTGGCGTTTGGTCAAGTATTCGTAATGGACGCCATTACCGTAAAACACTCGATGAGAAAGGAGCATTTTAGATGAGTAAATACTATTAGATTAAAAATACTATGCGTCACAGGGAAAACTGAATACTCCGCAATTTTGTACTACAAACTAAAATAGTTAAGAACATATTTATAATTGCATCAGTGTAATTTAATTACAATATGATACACGTATATGTATTACCTAATTTCTTTCGTTTATTTACGCGATTATTATACAAATTAATCCACTTACATATGGTACATCTTAAGACTACATCTGCTCGTGACCATCGACACTGGAAAGATTTCGAAACCTCGCGAAAAATTCGTAAATAAGTGGATTAATATTTATGTATTTATTACCTTATTGGCATTTTACAATTAAACAAAGCACTGTTTAAGCAGTTGGCTTATGATAGTTATAACATGACAAGACAATTTGTTGAAAGGTAGATCTTACGCCACAATAATTACTCACGCTAGGACTAGGTTTAATCTTAAAATATAGTCATTAACTAGAGGTATATTTTTAACCGCATAAAAAATTATATGAAGCTATGGAATAGTGTTCATAATTAATACCATATGTTATGTGTATCATCGTTACTAAAAATCAGATGATATATTTTTTTAAATTAGTGTTTATCTGTGTTGATAAAAATACGTAAATGATTATTTAATACAACAATTTAACAGAATAAGCTATTTATGCAAACTTATCATTCTAATGTTAATTTAAATCGGTATGTTTACAAAATGCATAATTTGCATTTTTACTTATTGCTTTTATTTTATTAATATTTGCCACCTGTTTTTTATCCGCATGTCTGATGTTTAATTTAGAAATTTAAACATCACCATAATTTATTAGCGGTTTCATTTTAAATAATGTGAACGGTTAAGATGATCGTTATGGTCGTATTTGCATTAACTCTTTTAACGTCAATATCTTAAACATCAAACGATTTAGTAAAATGTGTTGTATACGAATAAAATTAGTCAATTTCTCGATTCATTTGCCAGATAATTATTCAATATAAAAGATTTTTAATTCAAATTTTAAGTAGCCGAAAATTTAATTTACATTCAACTATAAAACTCTAGATTTTAAACATAGTAGCAGGATAGTATATTTGCTTATGGATATATATGTATTTATTTATGGTGTATAGATTTTTCAAATGGTAAAAATAATAATCTGATTATCTGAATGCCTAAAGTACGTCGCTATTAGGTTATTGTCCGACTTCCTGAAAGAAGTAGGTACTCGATTGAGAGTGTATGTTTTTGTTTTTCATGTATCTCGTTTCTTTACTCTTAGTACTCCGATTTTGATAATCGTTTTTTTTTAAATGTAACCACGTGACAGCATGTGGTTTTTTTTTAAATAATTTTGTGGTAAATACATATTTAAGAGAGAACATATTTAAGAGAGAACATATTTAAGAGAGAACAAACGGCGTCAAAAATTACGAACTGGTGCGATTAAATTACTTTTGAAGGTGGTCATATGTTTTTGTTAAAATTTTACTTTTACTGTTTTATAGTATAATATGAACATCAATATAACTTCAATCTATTGTAAATTGTAAGATATTAACATCGATTTACGTATCATACAATAGTATGACTTAAATATGGGGATTGAGGTGTACAACATTACCAAATGTTGTAGACAAATCATTTGTTTTTTGTCAGCCTTTGTTAATAATATTTATTTTCAATATAAAGTTTTATTTGTGATCAACAACTGTTCAGTCAATTTTAATGGAATTTCTCTGATATACTGTCAATAGACAAAGCTACCGTTATACTCGCTATTCCATCGCACAAAACATAGTAAAGCGAATCGGGACGCATTAACCGTCAGTTATTGCAACTTGCCCAGATGGATCATCCTGTATCACGCGGATATCTAGAAGTCCTGCCCACCCCGCATTAGCTGCTATCTGCCAATCAAACATCTGATCAAACCACTCAGAAACACTTACTGACGGTAGCTAAGTAAATAAGAAAGCCATACATACATTACAATCGATCTAGCGAATTATCTGTGATCAGTTACGACGAAGGTTGTGGGTTCGATTATCAACATAGGAAATAAATTGTTTCATAAACATAGCATATTTCTCACGTCTAGGTGTTCATATTTTTATAATATAAATATATATTCCGTCGTCTAGTTTCCATAGTATCAGCTTTAATTGCTTTGGGCATTAGTTTTTGTAAGGTGGTAGAACCCTATTAACAGGGGGCCGCATGGGGCATTAACACCGCTGTGTCTTTTTCTCCCGCAAAGCATTAGTGTTAAGTACTATTGTGTTCCGGTTTGAAGGGTACTTTAGCCAGCGTATTTACTGTGTAAAAGAGACGTAACATCTAATGTCTCGGGGTGGCAAGCGGACTTGTGGCCTACTGGAGCACAGTGGTATCAAAGAAACGTCGACTTGCATAGCGATTGCAAGCTGCCAACGATTCGCGCTTATTTT
>DWTZ01000145.1:0-10055 GCA_018246075.1 Lamproptera meges | reverse complement strand
ATCGTGGACATGGCCGCGATTGTGGCACAAGTCACCGGTTTTATTGTGTGGCCGCTTTCGGAAAACAAGCCGGTGCTGTGGCTGATACCGATATCTTCGTTGTGCATATCGCTTGGCTGGTGGGAGAACTACGTGACGAGGCAAAGTCCTATAGGTGAGGCTCATGATCTCGGCATGTTAGTCGCGGCGCTGGTATTAATGTGTGTGTGACATATAGGTATACAAGTCTTATACACTGAACATAGGCGCACTAATATAAGACTAAGCAAATAAAAAAAATTAAATAAACTTCTCGAAGAACCCTTCACGTGTGTTTACCTTGTCAAAGTTTATTAAGCATAAAAAATACTTTAAAATAATGTCTACATTTGCTTTAAAATAATGTCTACAAATATTGGCAGCTTTGTTTCAAAAAAAGTTAACACATGCGTCCTTGATATATTATTAGTTATATTAAGATTTTTTATTAATATTGGCAAAGATGTACTACATTATTATCATTACTGTAAGATTGTAAAGTGAAGTTAAAGTCAAATATTTTTATTCAATGTAGCATTGATTGTCAATAAACTACCATCGATTTGGATATGGAAGCCTTTGAACCAGAGAAGAGGCATAAGAAACCCAGCGGGACTAATTTTTTTCTTTTATTCTATACTATTATACACGATGTACTTAACTTAGAACATCTTAATTTTCAGGAATGATAAAAACTTTAGGCAGATTGAAAGAGGAACTGAATGCATCTCGCTATTACACTTACCGATTTATGTCGATTTGGAAGATTCTTCTGTTTCTGATGTGCGCTCTATTCTGTATATGGATGGACGGTGACGAGCCAGCTATGTTCTTCCAATTGTTTAACGAAGGTTTCGGACCTCATAACATTGTGGTCGAAGAGGTACTGTCTTATTTAAAAGTATTGAATTAATATAATACTATTAATGGTAAAGTCCACACCGTTGACCATGATCATAACGACTACTTCATATATCAACAATCTGATCAGTGTATACTATAATGCCCAACTGTATGAAGAACCGATTTATCACTCAATAGGTTGTGTATCGGAAACGACCAAAGACATATAAATTTTGTGACCTACTTTTTATATGTCATTCCATGATCATCATAATTTATAGATATTGGTATGATTTAAACGTATTGCTTAAATGACACTAACCAACTCATGATCTCGGGTGGATGAAATGAAACTTTTAACGCTAGGCTAAGCAGGCAGTTGTCAGTATAATGGTTTACTTTAAGCAAAATGTTATAGATTTACCATTCAGATGTTTATTATAATTTAAATTCCAGATTCAAATACAACTCGGCGGTACTGTGATACCGGATTTGGTCAATGCAACACTGACCGGGGATTCGGTGGAAGTAGCCGCTGTCTACAAATCGGCCTTTTACGTCATGCTCATACAAATGTTCGCCGCATACTTCTGCTACATATTTGGAAAATTCGCTTGCAAAATCCTTATACAAGGGTTCAGTTACGCTTTCCCTATCAATTTGGTTATACCGCTTGTCGTCAACTTCCTTATCGCTGCGTGTGGTTTAAGAAATGGGGATAATTGCTTCTTCCACGGGACTGTACCTGACTATTTATTCTTTGAGAGTCCACCGGGTTAGTATTAAAAAAATAACATATATTAAGAATATAAAGCAACAGTTAAAAGAGTCTAGCATATTTTTATAGTGCATAAAAACTAAGGGAGGCATTTTTTAGCATTATGTGTGCGGACGAGATGAACAATACGTTCAGCTAGTAGTAACCATGCGCCTAACCCATAAGAAATGGAATGTACGATACCACAAGTTCGCTCGCCACTCTGAGATACAGGATACTACATCTCGTATACCTAATAATTACGTTGGCTACGGTATCCTTGAAACCAGAACACAGTAGTTTGTGTTTTCACATGCTACTTTGCGGCAGAAATGGCCACCGCAGTGGTACATGCTAAAAGAATGTCCGCTAAAAGTATTTCAAATTACCATACTCATCGACACCCATTTTTATATTTTCAGTATTCTCATTGAGCGATTTTATATCCCGACAAATGGCATGGGTGTGGTTATTATGGTTACTATCTCAAACTTGGATCACGATACATATATGGACCCCAAAAGCAGAACGTTTGGCGTCAACAGAGAAATTGTTTGTCCTTCCAATGTACAACGGCTTACTAATTGATCAAAGTATGGCCCTCAATAGGAAGCGAGACGACCAAAAGGATGTTAAAACTGAGGTTTGTATGAGATTTTTATTAGTTACTATTATATGAATTATTCATATAATTTTTTGTGATGTTTTAAGGACCTAGCTGAAATAGAAAAAGAGAAAGGGGACGAATATTACGAGACAATTTCAGTTCACACAGACAACACTGGATCCTCCCCTAGGACTATCAAATCCTCCGATCAAATAACTAGAATCTACGCATGCGCTACTATGTGGCACGAAACAAAAGACGAAATGATGGAGTTCTTGAAGTCCATTTTACGATTGGATGAAGATCAGTGCGCTAGACGGGTCGCTCAGAAATACCTTCGAGTAGTCGATCCCGATTACTACGAATTCGAAAGTGAGTTGTCTTATTTCGGTACGGTCGGTTGATTATTCCTTGAAACAATTTATAGCGTTAAATTATTTTCAGCTCATATATTCTTGGACGACGCGTTCGAAATATCTGATCACAGTGATGACGATTCACAAGTGAATCGATTCGTCAAACTACTAGTGGACACTATCGATGAAGCTGCTTCGAACGTACACCAAACGAACATCCGTATACGACCTCCGAAAAAATATCCGGCGCCGTACGGCGGACGTCTCTCGTGGGTTCTTCCAGGAAAGACCAAGATGATTTGTCACCTAAAGGACAAAGCGAAGATTCGTCACAGGAAACGATGGTCTCAGGTTCGTAGTTATTTAGACATAATATTGTAAGCTAATGTAAACAATTAATTAGCAATATTTATTACCTTTTTGTTATGTCTATGAATAGACAAAAAGGAATAGTTTAATGATATATTCTCCGGAGGCCGATCTATATTAAAGATTATCAAACCAGAACAGCCAAAAAAACGCAGGAGATATTTAAGTGCAAAGGGGTACGCGCAAACACAGGTGTTCCTCTTTCTTATATCTCATAACGGATGAGACGGAAGATTGAGATGTCTGAATCGAGATCAGGCGCAGGACCGACATTTTACATGCCCTTACCTGACCCTCATTGCTATAACCAACTAGGTAACAACAATGAAAACATCTCGAATATCTAAAAGTAGTCAATACTTACTCGATGTGAAACCGCTGTCTGGCATTGTAATTAAGCACATAATTAGATATAGAAACATTTTCTATTCATGAGTTATATTTTTCTGATACACTAAATGTTTCATTAACAGGTAATGTACATGTACTATCTCTTGGGCCATCGCCTAATGGAACTTCCGATATCCGTGGATCGTAAAGAGGTAATGGCTGAAAACACCTTCTTGTTAACTTTGGACGGAGATATCGATTTCCAGCCCCACGCTGTACGCCTGCTTATTGATTTGATGAAGAAGAACAAAAACTTAGGAGCCGCTTGTGGTCGTATTCATCCTGTGGGATCTGGTAACTTATTTTGCATACAAATTTTATCATATTGTTCCATATTTCTTTACATAAAGAAAATGTGTCTCATTGGTTATTCAATCATCATCTTATTCAAAAACGAATGTTACAAAATTTTAGTATTAAAAGTTATGACTTGCATAATACTTTTTACGTTAATATTTCTTTTCATATTCTTTATTTTATAATTTTTGAAAAAAAAATATAACCATGTTCTTTTTATAATTTTCATTTAATTTACAGGCCCCATGGTGTGGTACCAAATGTTCGAATACGCTATCGGCCATTGGCTGCAGAAAGCTACGGAACACATGATTGGCTGCGTACTTTGTAGTCCTGGATGTTTCTCACTGTTCAGGGGAAAGGCTTTGATGGACGACAATGTTATGAAAAAGTACACTTTGCGATCGGATGAAGCTCGGCATTATGTACAGTACGATCAAGGTGATTGTTTGCTAAGATTAAAAAGTACTATAAAATTTAATACTCATATTGGACTAGTTAATCAGTTTCTAGTTAAATAGAATAGTTTAACTTGGGAAAATTAAGTTGACAAATTTAAGTACTGTTTTAGCCTTCTTTTAGAAAACATTGTGTTTTATCCGCTGAGTATCCCTAATGGATTTTTGCAAGAATTAACATATTTTCAGTTAGTGCTGAAATAAGAAACGTTAATGCAAAAATTTCGTTTATATTTACAGGCGAAGATCGTTGGCTTTGTACGCTTCTCTTACAACGTGGTTACCGTGTAGAGTACTCGGCTGCCTCTGATGCTTACACTCATTGCCCTGAGGGATTCAGTGAATTTTACAATCAACGTCGTCGTTGGGTGCCCTCAACTATCGCTAACATTATGGATCTGCTGGTTGATTATAAGCATACGATCAAAATTAATGACAACATATCAACTCCTTATATCGCTTATCAGGTAATGTAATCCCCGTGAAATAATTTAAATTTAAGTATAACATAGATTAAAATTTAAAATGTTTAACTATTCACAGATGATGTTAATGGGAGGTACAATTCTCGGCCCCGGAACTATATTTCTTATGTTGGTGGGTGCCTTCGTGGCAGCTTTTAGAATCGATAATTGGACGTCTTTCGAATACAATTTATATCCTATTGCGGTATTCATGTTTGTTTGTTTCACGATGAAATCTGAGATACAGGTACGTCACAATCACAAACATAATATGGAATTCTAAACCAGTATAGCTTACATTTTAAAATAATTATAATTTGTCTTAATCAATATATTTATATTTTACAGTTGCTAGTGGCACAAATATTATCGACGGCCTACGCGATGATCATGATGGCTGTAATTGTGGGTACTGCACTCCAACTAGGCGAGGACGGTATTGGATCACCATCCGCTATTTTCTTGATATCTCTCTCGAGTTCTTTCTTCATAGCAGCTTGCCTACATCCGCAAGAGTTTTGGTGTATTGTGCCTGGTATTATTTACTTGCTATCTATACCTTCTATGTACCTGCTTTTGATTTTGTATTCCATTATAAATCTGAACGTCGTATCTTGGGGAACTCGAGAGGTTCAAGTAAAGAAGACGAAAAAGGTAAATGATGTTCCACGGTAATGTATTCTTGAATTAGGTTCAGACTTGTATTCAATGAGGTATTTTTATAGGAAATCGAACAAGAGAAAAAAGAAGCCGAAGAAGCAAAGAAAAATGCAAAACAAAAATCTTTGCTAGGTTTCCTTCAAGGTGTGAACAGCAACGAAGAAGAGGGTTCTATAGAGTTCTCTTTTGCCGGTTTATTTAAGTGTCTTTTATGCACACATCCTAAAGGCAATGAAGAAAAAGTACAGCTCTTACACATTGCATCGACTCTAGAAAAGTTAGAGAAGAAGTTGGATACTATTGAAAGGTTACTATTAACGTAAAAATTACTTCGACAAAAATATTGAATTTGAATAGCTTGTAAAATCACGTACGACAATACTTATTAAGATACGCGATCCATTATTGACATTGTGAGAAATACTTTTTGCAGAACGGTCGATCCACATGGATTAAATAGAGGAAGAAAACTATCTTTAGGACCTAGAGGAAGTAATGCCGGGGACCATCAATTGGACGCTTTAGCAGAAGGACCTGAAGAAGATAATGATTCAAACTCAGATGCTGACACCATGTCAACTGCTCCTAGAGTAATGGATTATTATTTTTTATTCTTTATATAATTTTTAAAATATTTAACATGTTTCTAAAAGCTTTTACTTTCTTAGGAAAGAAGAGATGACTTGATAAATCCCTATTGGATAGAAGACCCTGACATTAAAAAAGGGGAGGTTGACTTTTTGAGTCAATCCGAAACACATTTTTGGAAAGATTTGATTGATAAATACTTGTATCCCATTGACGCTAATAAGGAGGAGCAGGTAAGATAAGAAAATAATTTAAAAAATTACTCTTTAAATGAAATATTTTTTCTAATACCATATAGCACTTTGCCATAAATCCGGAACGGATTGGCAAAGTTCCGTAAGCTGTAAAGGTAAGTATTGTATTCAAATTACTGCAATATTTTAAAGAATTAAATATGTTTTATCATGTGAATCATTTTAAAAATTTAAATTCCGCTCACAATGCATGCGTAAATTGTAGCTTATGTATTTTTATTTCGATGTCATACCGAAATCAGATTGCAGTTGGATCATATTTTATTGTAATGTTTAAATATGTCCATCTTCCCATAATTTTAGGCCCGTATTTCCAGAGACCTGAAAGAACTGAGAGATTCTTCTGTATTTTCATTCTTTATGATCAATGCTCTTTTTGTACTCATTGTATTTTTGCTACAACTCAACAAGGACAATCTACATTTTAAATGGCCCTTTGGAGTTAAAACTAATATTACTTATGATGAGGTTTCACAAGAGGTAACGTGTGAATGCACTTTGTGGCGATCAGCCTTCAAAGATGACCGAGGATGTACCGATGTACACGGTTATAAAACGATCATGATTTGATTATTGACTCCGATGGAAAAGCCTATCGACGCAATCCTCACCCCACGGATTGACAATCCACAGTCAACTTTGAAAGCTGACGCAAATAATCATTACCATTTTTATGTAATTTTGCAGGCACGAATTGCACGTGACTTGATAGAGCTTCGCAATAAGTCAGTTTTCGCATTTGTTATGTTCAATGCTTTATTCATATTGATAGTATTTTTATTACAACTGAACAAAGATCAACTCCACGTAATTTGGCCTTTGGGAGTAAAAACAAATATAACGTACGTCGAGGATACAGGCGAGGTATAGCCAAAGTTACCAAATGTGTGTCACTTCACAAGTCTAACGACCTTCTTCTAACCGGTCTGTTTTGGGATGGCACCAGCATGGATGTCCCAGCGTTTTGTTTTTTTTTCTACACCGAGAACTTAATCATTTGGGCGACAACGGTTCTACACATAATCTAATTTTAAGCCCTAGACCTTTTGATCCTTCCCTTTACAAACATTTTTGCAACAAATTTACTGTAGACGGTAAATTTTCTACATTGTTTTGATTTTAACGATACCTACAATGTTTGCACTCTATCCAATGCCCCGAGGAGTTGTCTTTCTGTTTATTAAGGTGGCGGAACTTTTCTATTAATGGTTAAGGGTTTTTGAATTCCCATGGATTTATCTTTATGAAACAGGAACGTGGTGATTTGTTTAACACAATTCTCTTCTCTTTTAATATCACATTGCAATATTAAAGACATAATTTTAAGGTACATTGAAATATTTAAGATACACGAAACAAGTAAAATCTACCGAGTAAAGTTTTCTCATGGATTATACTTGTTATAATTTTATTTAGAATTAATTACACAGGGTACAAGTAAGAGATGAACTTGGCATTTATTAAAAACAATATTAATGAATTCTAAATTTCATTTTGCCACGTTCTAAAAGTAAAGAATTATTTGAAATTGCTACTGGTTATTATTATAATTACAAATTGCTATTTTGTGCTTTTGTCGGGAATGGCTTGGTATGTTGCATTGAAATTAAATTAATATTTGGTATTATAACATAATTTAAAACATTACAGGTGCTCATTTCGAAAGAATATCTTCAATTGGAACCGATCGGTTTGGTTTTCGTATTTTTCTTCGCCTTGATTTTGGTCATTCAGTTTACCGCTATGTTGTTCCATCGATTTGGAACTATATCACACATATTAGCTTCCACTGAACTGAATTGGTTCTGCACCAAAAAGGTAATGCTACTATGAATAATTTATTAAGTAACTAAATTTAAAGGCCATCTTATAAAATTCATGTTTTTTTTTCTCTATTTAGTCCGAAGACTTATCACAAGATGCTTTACTGGATAAGAATGCAATAGCGATAGTAAAAGACCTACAGAAATTGAACGGATTAGATGATGACTACGACAACGACTCAGGATCCGGACCACAGAATGTAGGTCGCAGGAAAACTATACACAACTTAGAAAAGGCGCGACAAAAGAAGAGAAACATCGGGACACTTGATGTGGCCTTCAAGAAACGTTTCTTCAATATGAACGCCAATGAAGGGCCAGGTAAAACATTTAGTTGATTATCAAAGAAAAATAAGAAATATAGCTGATAGATACAACTAAAAGGGTTATACATTTATACTGGTCAAAGTCTGAAAGCAAATTAATTATTGTAGTACATTGACACCGTCCGATTGTCGTTTTTTTTAGTTAGGGTTACTTCACTACTGCCACCGTAGCCTAGAGGTATGGGCTTGCGCATAACAAACCGATGGTCGTGGGTTCGAATCTACAACTATTTTACATTGTTTCCTAGTTGATTAGGGCAATGCGGGCTGATCACTTGATTGTCTGTAAAGTAAGATGAATGCGAGTAAGATCCATGCGTCGGATGGATATGTAAAAAAGTTGGTCTGGGGCCTAATCTCTCCCCGTTCGTGTCGGTTATCCGTCCCATCGGGATATTAGACTTAAGGAAGAGGGAGTGCACCTGTTTGCGCGTACACTTGTGCACTATAATATCTTCTGCGTAGTTGGCTGATCTCTAATATAGATCGGCCGCTGTAGTCGATATCGGCTCGGAGAACAATGACTTTAATAGGAAATGATCCCCCGATTGCATCAAATCATACGCGATCCATGCGTTAAATGGCTTTGTAAAAGATTAGTAAGTTATCAATTGGTTGTCTTTGACACAATCCTTGTGACGTTAGGATCATAAAATAGTCTCAAATTTCGGTCTTTTTGCTTAACTTTTAAAATCGCAGTAATTTTCTATGCAATAAGCTTTCTATGATACTCGGGAAAATATTCAGAAATGAAACATACGAGTTATTCAGGTGTTTATTTAGTGTAATTAATATTCTAATCGTTTTAGGAACCCCAGTGCTGAATCGCAAGATGACATTACGGAGAGAAACGTTAAAGGCTTTGGAGACAAGGAGGAACTCCGTAATGGCGGAACGGAGAAAGTCGCAGATGCAAACACTTGGAGCTAACAACGAATACGGGGTTACTGGCATGGTAATAAAACTTTTATAAACCTCTCCTATTAAGAATCAATGTCTGAGATTATAGACTTAAAACGTTCTTCAAAAACTGAAATGTTGTTGTCATTTGTTGGCGACAGACAGCTTAGCTAAATTTACCAATAAGAAAGATGTTATTATGAGTTACATTGCCTGTTTGATACACGTCTTATTTGGCTAAGAATATACCTATTATTATAGTAACAATTTTAAACCGCGTGTTCTTTTGTCGCAGCTGAACAATAACCATGGAGTTCCTAGGCATCGTACTTCTACCGCGAATATATCAGTAAAGGACGTTTTCGCCGAGCCCAACGGAGGACAAGTTAATCGGGCGTACGAGACGTCATTGGGAGACGACGACGACATCAATTCGATGAGACTACAGCCGCGACAAAACCAAGTCACTTTCCAGAGTCGATACCAATAAAAGAAATTAAAAGGCCAAGTCACTTGGTGAACGGAGCTTGAATACTTTAGAATAAGCATTTGTAGATACTCATTCTATATAATTATAGTTTTTAACGATTGTCGATTTACAACGACTTTTCGAATTTAATAACGCATTGCAGGTGATATTGAATGCGCAATGTTTCAACCATTTTAATGATATACCATCAATGTACCAATTTCTAGATTTTTTTTTATGCTAAGCTATATTTTTACACTGCCAATTACTTATACAATTTGTATTTCTTATAATATTTATGTAATAAAATGAAATTATCGAATTTATCATTTATTTTATTATTTGGGTTAAAAAACGAAACAATTTGTACAAGGAAATGATTGTCAAGATAGCAAAGCAATAAAGCTTTGCTATTTTAAACATGTTTTTATGATATTCTAAATATTCATTCATATGAAAAAGGGTGATAATATATT
>DWTZ01000144.1:0-10071 GCA_018246075.1 Lamproptera meges | reverse complement strand
ATTTTGTAGAATATTCGTTTTTATTATTTTAATTAAAATGAATATTATTAAATGTAATCAATATCATTTAAATTAATTATTTTATAGAGCTATTTTATAGAATTCAATAGATGGCGCTATTTGGAAAGTTTAAACGTTTCATATAAGCTACAATTTAGTAGCATGATATAACGTGTTGCTAAAGTATAAGTTAATTTTTTTTGTAGTTAACTAAATACGGTAAAAATCAACTGTCATAACTTTTCAATTTTAATTAACTACAATATAATACGCGTCGGGTAGTGTAGTATCTGTATGAAAGCTATTTTCATACAAACACAATCTCAATTCAACTACATTCGATTTTATATACGTCACTTTGGTAAATATTGCGTGTATTAATTTCATTGACAACGTTGCGGGGTTGTCTTAATTACTTTTATGTGTGATTTCATCACATTTATTAAAAATATTTGAAATCATATTGGAATCAAGTATCGCTTGTGGAAAGAAATACATTAAAGATCATTGCAATATAAGCATTAATAATAAAAGAAAGCCCATCTCTTAATTATTACAAAATATACTAGTTTTAATACTATCATTTAAATTTTGTCATATAATCGGCAACACTAGAAACGGTATAATGATAGAGGATTACGTTGCAATGAACAAAAACTCATGTGCAGTCTAAGTTAATCCTAAAACAAGTTTGTTTTGAAAACTGAACGCATCTTGATTCGCTGTATTCGTTATATGATCTTTTCCATGCGAAGGAGAAGCGAACGATTTATGAATGGATTTTTTAAACTTCTAGAATTATTACCAACTGCGATTCACATAAAACTTGTATAGACGGTTGCGCAAATGCCAGGTGTCCGAAGTCTGAACAAGCAGTTAAATCGCAAGTGTGTACGCACCCTTGGTAATGTACGCGATTTGATTGACAGCCCACGAAGAGGGCACAACCGAAAGCCGACACGTGTTTTAAGTCCCCGCGACTATAAAGCCTGAACCACAATACACCACCTCAATGGATGACCAAGTAACAATAATAATGACCTTCGAGTCGATATCGACTTCGGCAGCCGTATGCAGTATTAGGACAGAAGATATTAAATTGCACTAGTGTATGAGCCAACCCAGGTGCACTATTTCATTTACTCTCATAGTCCGATGGAACTAACATCCGATACGACCGGAGAGAGATCATAAAACATGACGCATAGATCATCATCTTGTTTCACGAGCGAGCTTCGATTTCAAAAGCTGCTGCCCCAGTTGCTAATAGGCTACGGAGTCAGTTAACCTAGTACTATAGTTTAGCAAGTTTAGAGACAGAATTTATACATTGTTTACAGTCTGATATCAAACTCAAATGACGACAAAATTCGGCCGCTCTTATTGATTAAATACCATGCAAGGATTAAAAAGTTCGCGGATCGTCACGGCCACTAGTGTTTTGTGACATTAGATTTATAACGAAAATAAATTGGCTAAACTGTACCTACTAGACACACATTTTATTAGTGATACGTAGTGCGTGTTGTGTTAAATTTGATACCGTCCATTCAAAACGCACCTACTCAGCATACACGCAAACAAATCCGAGAGCACGCGAGGAATCCCCTAACGCGGGCATTCAACCGCGCCATCACATATTGAGGAGGTGAATTTTAAGAACAACTCTTTGTCCCGGCGTCCCGTAACATGGTAATACTTATAAAGTGGGACGCATAAATATATATTAAAATGTATCAATACGGCCGCGGAGCGTATAACGGATGGAAGGCTATTATACAGAGAGATGACGGGCACGAGCAAGCTATTATCCTTTTAAAGGATAATAGAGGAGAGCACGCCACCAGTCATATCATATCGTAGTTCGCGCTTTAGTCAATAAAAGTATCACAGTTTACGTGAAACCATACTCCGTACTATTCCGACGAAGCGATCGCGAAAGGTCAGCCTCTCCCGACATTTAACGATCTCGAGTGAACGATAGAAAAATGTGATCAACATGTTTCTTTGAAGATGGCTAGCACAAAGGATCCTTATCGGTACAGAATCATCGCGATGACATTGTAATAACGAGAAACAACAAAGGAGCTTCTTCTTTTTAATGTTGCTATCAATCTATACAAAAATCAAATATGACCTGTCGAATTGATGTAAATATCGTTACCCATGGCAACATATTATGACATGTCAAATTGGTACATATAGCGAGTTTTAATTGGCGACGACAAGCTAGGCGTAGTGGTTAGGGACCCTGACTGAATGCTATACTAGAGGATGTGGGTTCGATTTCAACACTCGAAAAATATTGTATGATGGACATGGTGTTTTTCTCGGTGCTATATCAGTATAGTACGTATTTATTCATAAAAGATAAGAAAGTCTGTATATTTATCGGTCGTCTAGTTTCCACAGTCCAAGCTTTGCTTAGTTTGGGACTAGATTACATTGTGTTAAACGCACAGAAAAAAAAATTCTACATGTATAACGCGCCTGTTACCACAGGTAACAATGTTCCCAACATTTCCAAGTCACATTTAGCTATAACGTAGCGTTACGTAACGTAACATAACGAGAAAAAGTAACGTAACAAAACCACTGAACCATTAATTTTAGCCTCGTACGGTTGTATAGTACTGTCATGTTATATACCATGAAAAGTTCCAATGTGTCGGACGCCATTAGGGTATGGCGAGTCTATCTATTTTCGCCGTGCCCTTTGCCCCCCAAACACCCGCTAGACAGCGTTCACCCCTGTTGGGGGGATTAATACTGTGGAGTATATCAACATCGCCCACAGACTGGCGCAAACGAATGTACTTACAACCGTGGCAGTTTTGATACACAAAAATAATTCGCATCGATCTATTAGCTATACGCAAGCGAAATTATTCAATATCATTATAAATTTCCCCAATGTAATATATATACCTTTCACAAAGTGTTTTGATGTTATAAAGGTTTCATTTTAAAAAATTATTAATAAAATTCAAAATATATACCAAACACATGACGTTTTTAAAAGTAGGCTCTGTTAACATGAAGTGTTAAAGTATCGCGTAGCATAGAAATTTGACATTAAATTTTCAACACAACACTCCGTTCGACTTTAATGCAAAACTAATAACTTGGTCGATGAAGAAGCCAAAGTTAAATAAGGTTCTTGACGTGCTTTAAACGATAGCTCCAAGTGTGCGCTCTTGCACGGTACTATAATATTAAACTGTACATCGACCTATGTATAAATAAATACACGAAATGATTTGTTTTTAATATACAATTAAAATAGAACAAAACACATATTACACAAAATGTGTACAAAATTTTTGTTAATCTACTTTTAAATTATATAGGAAGCATATACACTGGTTCGTCAACAATCGCTTAGCAACATGAAGCAAAAAAGGGTAAAGGAGATAAGGGGATACATCCACAGTAAATGTATGATAATTGCACAACGCAATAAATAAATAAATGGTGACAGGACATAAATAAAACTAAATTCGCAACTAAAAGAAAAAAAATCATGCAAATGACAGACGGGTGATAAAAAAAAAATAGGAACAGACTGCCATACACATAAAACAATTTTTACATCAACGGGGCTCCCCCGTCAGGAACAAAGTTTTCAACGTTAGTCGCTACGAGTACACAGCACGTGTCAATCGCCGTCGCGAGCGTAACGCTTTTACGTTACGCTATGATTCAAATAACTCCTTTCCGATAATAGGGATATTGACGACAAAAATTAAATGTATATTTATGACGAAGGTTTCTTAATTTTTTATTTATCAGCTATCCACAATACGACGCTTGGACACGTACCTGAAGTGGAAGAAGACCTCTTTGGTGTGGTCCGACGTCTCTATGAAACCAAAGCCGTCTTTCAGGGCGGCTATGAATCCCTGCATTATTGGGCGGCTGACGGGGCCGCCATTGGTCGAGTTGCCGTTGGTGAGGCTGTGCTGCACTTGTACGAACATCGCGACCAACTCTTTGGTGCGCTTCACCTGTGCCAAAATAAATGATGAGATAAATCATATGATTGGATTAAAAAAAATAAAATACAAATTGTAGTTTAACCAATTTAGACACTGAATAAATGTAAGTAACCAATGGCAACGTAGTGGCGACCTAAATCAAATGTCAATTGATGAACTGTCACTGAACTATAAAATATTTTTTTAGGGATTTTTCGTGTTTATTTTATGTATTTAATAAAACGAATGTATTTAACGAAAGGTCGCAACGATATATATGCAAAAACCGCGATAATCCGTTAAAAAAGTGTCGATTTATTATCTGCTGTAATCGCATAAGTATAAAAGAACTTATTCTGGCACTGAAATAATATATACATATGTGTGTTTTATTTACCTCAGTTACATATCTTTTTGGGTTTTAGCACACTGTTCACTATACATGTTTGTGTAACGATCATCACTATATGTAAAAGAAAACGTTGTTTTCTCTTCACCTCTTGAACTTATATTATTTCCTACTAAAGATTAGAATAATTTAATATTGTAATTACAATTCTTTCTTCTTTTTTATGTAAAAAGGCAAATTAAAGGCCAAGGGGGATTAATTTATTCCGTTTTGTTGTTACCTGATACAAATCAAAGGTGACCTTATCCCCAGAACGTGGTAGCATCTTTGACTCGCACTTCTTAGCTGCGTACGGTATGGTTTTCTTAGCTCCATTAATTTGAGCGCTTATCAGACCGTTGAACTCCTAGATAAAAGATTAAATTAATTGTTAAAAAGAAATACGCTATTAAGCTAAAAAAAATATTAGGTTTCACTTAATTTGTTTTTAGTCAACATTTAGACCGCCGAAACATCGCACAAATTAATATTATTGTCCACCAAAGAGTAATAAGTTAAAAAAACAATAAAGACATTTTTTATATAAAATAAACAATAATAAAAGGAGTATTAAATCGTGAAACTATTGATAAAGAGGCATTGTTTTTAAAGTTTTAAGGTCGGTTAGACGAAAACTTATTTTTAAATTCCTAGGTACTATAGATATTTTGTGGTATATAATTACATAAAAGTTTAAACACTTATAATTAAAAGCATTGACAGAACCAAATATATCATTGGCATAAAACTGTCACTGTGAAATTTCACCGTAAACCTAGCGTTATTCGTGTTTAACGTTGCATTTACGTGGATTCACAAAAAAATACCCTTCTCAGTGAGTCGCCATTGAGAGCGTTTCGCAATTTTTGCATTCCCATTATCCAGAGGGACCAAGCGGGAAAAGATACGACAGAAATGACAATGGTTCTCATTCTAAGCCTTTTACAAAAATAAATATGGAACTGTCGCAATATCAAGGTGTATAGTTTACAGATAACGAGAAAAAGTTTAAATTTAATAATAATGTAAGTCACGAACGTTCAATAAATTCAATGCTTCGTCCTCTTTGTTGTGTTTGTTGCATTTAAAAGGTGAGATTATGAATTTCACTCTACAAAGTTTGCGAAGGGGATGAGGGACATAGAGTTCCCTGCCAATGAATTAACCCTAGGGATTATTTGGCACGCGTAAGCTCCCGTAGAAAGTGAGATTTGGTTAATTAAACTTACATTTTACCTTAAAGTTTATTTGTTTTTTTAATTATTTATTGGTTGCAATGTAAACGTTAACCATAAAAATAATTAAAAAAAAAAACAACTTCGACAACAATTGAAATAATGCAAAAATGCATAGCTCTGAATACTTTAAGAATATTAAGTATATTTCATTATCTGGTGTATCTACACATGTACTAATACGCATAGAAAATATATTAAAAGTAAGACTAGCAGGACATTTAGTCAATATAAATGCAAAAATGGAAAGTTATATGTCTGGTCTACCCAATAATTACAATATATACGGTGACATCCTAACTGTGTTTCGGTTAGGATGTCACCATATACCGGTGCTTTTCTGTGCTATTGCACAGATTAGGCACCGCGGGGGCTCCTATTCCCCCTACTTAATAATTTTACTTTTCTAAAATCCCCTACCCATTAAGCGTTCTGATGCCGGCATAACGATTACCTCGGCTCACACTTTGCTCATAAAATTATATATATATACATATCTTATTCGGATGGAGTGTGTACGTACGCTCATCGGCTTCCTGGTGGGGCTCGCCGAGGGCGGGTGCACCTGGGCCTCCTTGGCGACAGCGCCGCGCACTCCGCGCTCCACCAGCGTCTCGAAGTGAACGGAGCCGGGCGGCAGGTGCTTTATGCGTATCGCTGACTGGCGCGTGTTCATGTTGGAGAAAGTCGCCACCGGGTCGACGGTGAACTCGACCTGCGGGGGGACCGGACAGTTTTATAAAGAAAAACAAACACACACAAAAGATTTCATAAATGATAGAATGTGAGATCCAGAGTTTGACCCATAGTTTGAAACGTAGGGTATACTTTTAAATAATTGTAAAATACTTAAACGCGATAAAAATTCGTAGAAATCTTATCATTTATTATTTATAGTTCGCGTAAACAACAAAAAAGTATTACCCGATTAATTTCTTAAAATCGTACCACTTGCAGCGGTGCACATATGTAATGTATTCAATGCATATATAAAAAAAAAACGACAGATGCTGGCCGAAAACCGTTAATTTGCCAAATACATTATAAAAAAAATACGTACACTATTTTCAACGGAATATAGACAATTTTGAATTCGAATAAAATTTGGTATCGTGGTGTGGTAATAAAATCCGGTGGTGGTTTTTTTTTTTTAATAAAATTTGGATGACAGTGAGCTCACCGCTGTTGTGCGCATACGTGCATTTAAATTTGTCATACATTATTAACAATTCAATGTGGTGCATTTGTCGAGTCACTCACCTCATCGCCTACGCTCAGTTCGTGCCCGAGGCGGAGTACTTCGGCGAAATGGAAGAACATCGTGTGCTCCCTTTCGACGCAGCGAATAAAACCAAAGCCCTCTCTCAACGAGCACACGACGCCTTGTTCCCGCCTAGAGAATAAAATTAATTAGCTCACCACTAAGCCTGAGCTAAATAAGACGTAACACACGATGTGAACTAGAAAAAAAAAACATGACGTTGATCGCAAAGCGTTCTTATTGGTGCATAATGACAGTGACTTACTGACGTCGACCAACATGCGACACCATGATTCCAGATTATATAATTAAAACTGTTTGTTTCATCTTGTTGATTGGTATATATCGATACAATAAACAATTAAAAAATAGTTAAATCACCTTTCACCAGAGACATTAAATGACTCCTCGAGCAGTGTGATGTTTGTCGCCCGTTTCAACTGGTCCCTTCTATCCGTCGCAACCTGGAATTGGACCCAATCCCCGTGGCGAAGCGTAAACTCACCACCTTGATCCTTATCGCCAAACGGTACCTGGTTTCAGAGAAACACATCAATTAGATACTATTGCAAACAATATACGGTTACATTGAAAAAAAAAATAAAAAGCGTATGCAACCTCCACTTCGGAATGATCAGCAGCGCGATATCTTATTCGGCCGGGCAACGGGTCATTCTGCGGCAGTCTGACCATGTTACCACGTTCGAGCGGTTTCAGCACCTGACCCTTCATTATCGCCGGACTCACATCCTCAAACACTACAGAACCACTGGGCAGTTTCGTTATATTGCAAGCAACTTCTTTACCCTAAACAGAAACACATGAAAATCAATCAACACTGTTTACGTAAAAAGTACCATACAACAAGAGAATGAAAACAATTGTTACTCACGTTTCTAGTCTGAATAATAAATTCGACGTCATCGCCTAACGCCAACTCCTCTTTGGCCTTCGCCTCGGAATAATGAAAGAATATCTCCTTGACAACGTCCGCTCTCTCGATAAAACCAAAGTTCTCCTTCATAGAGCACACCACACCGTGATACTTGACCGGGTGGACGGGATTCTCAAAGCGCACGTGGCACGCCCCCAGAGTGCCTCTGAAACAATCAACACTCCATATAGAAATAGACCTATCAGAGCATTTGCAAGGAAAAACGGTAAATAAGCAACAGACAAACCTCTGATTAGTCGCGATCTGAAAGCTAACCGCGTCCCCCGTATGTAAAGTGACATTGCCCTCCACATCATCTTTCGTATAAGGCAAGAAAAAGCATTCACCTCTATTCTCATAAGAAATACGCCCAGTATTGTCCCCTGAACCTTCACCCTTCACTTCCGTCGTCACTGTCCCCGTAACGCGGGCCTCACTTAATACCTACAATCACCAAATAACTCGTTTTAAACCAAGAGCCGCATTGCACGCGAAGCATATAATGAATCGTCACATAGAGCATACCACTTCAGGAGCAATCTTCGTAACAGTCGACGCTATCGGTTTCCCAGTACGACGGTCATAGCTCATAACAAACTCCACAGGATCACCAATTTTCAGATGTTCAATATTGCCGCTAAATTGGCTGAAGTGAAAGAACAAACGGGCCTGTCTTTCACAACATTGAATGAAGCCATAGGAGTGCTAAAATTATAAAATCATCATGAATCTCTGCTCTTAATTAAAAATTGATACATTAAAAAAAAATTAAATAAATTATATGTTGCAATATTTATAGTTTTATTTGTTTTGTTCTTACTATTATCATGTGTGTGTTAGATAAATATTGAAAATAGTATTTTGAACAGATCATGCCAACATTTTTTACAAAACATGTAAGTTTTATTAGACATAAATTTTGAATAAAAATAGAAAAAAAAACAGCATTTGACTTTCATACATACAATATGAAATAAAAACAAGAAAAAAAAATTAAAAAAAAAGGGCCTATAAGATAAATTTGTCACAGCTCCAAGCACAACTCACCAGTAACTTTTCAATAATGCCAGTTTCTCTTATAGCTGGGCAGTTTGCAGAATCATATTGGGAAGAGGAATTGTTAGTAGAGCTTGAGGAATACGCACCAACTGAATCACCCATAGGGCACCCATCTAAATTATAATTACCAAGTGAGTATCTATTACCTACACCGGATGACTTATTCATATTATTGAAATTATCCCTTGGTGAGCTTGGATACTCACTGCTGTAAGTACCTTTAAAAAAAAACACATTTGTTTAATATTTTAACAGTGTAGTTTGTAATAAGATAGATAAATTTAAAAAAATCAATTAAAGCAATGATACTTTAAGATACCTACAATGTTACCTATGTTTTGAGGTAATATCATTTTTTTATTCAAATTACATTCTAATTAAATTATGAATTTATTAAATTAATAACTTAAAGATTAAATTTATGATAACATTTAAAATATGCAGGTTGATGATAATGATGATTCAAATATTAATTCTAATTTATGTTTACATAGAATATATATTGCAATGGTCAGTTGTAGTTTCTGTGACAATTGTAATGTTGTAAATAGAATCTAATATTAATGAAAATTAAAAAAAATATATTTTTAATTGATGCAATGTTAATACATGATATTCTACATGAATATGTTCCAAAAATATTTACCAGAACGGAAAACTTGTTTGTTTTGCATGTTGGAGTGCTGGAGATCTAATATGTCCTGCAAAGGTGAGGAGTGTGAATCTGGCGGCTGGAACATTTTCCACTGAGGATTACTGGACATTATTTCTTGATTGCTTGATTTGTATATACTTCAAAAAACTCAGTATTTATGTACCAATATATCACAGAAAATTGTATTATGTGTTGTTACTTCTGTATATTAATAAATAACTTTTCAAAATCAAATCACATTTTCTAATGCTCCAAGTTAGAAACACTAAGTTTTATATAGTCACAATTAAATCACCAAAAAAAAACACTGGACGATAAAACTAGTTCAGATTGTTACACTATATCCTCAGATGTCTTCAATGCTTGCTGAATCGGAGCACTGTGGCACATTGGCTCATTTCATTAAAGGTTTTTATTCAAGTTCATTACCTAAAAGTAAAACAAAAAATATTTATCAGTTTACATAAATATTTATAATCATTGAAAGTATTTTTCTTGTCAGCACTTTATATACCCTATGTTCTTATAAGAATATGTATTTCAAAACATCATAAAATTACAC
>DWTZ01000143.1:0-10082 GCA_018246075.1 Lamproptera meges | reverse complement strand
TTCAATTGAAACTTGTAAGCCTATTTCCGTTATGATTATATATCCAATTATAATATAGCAAACCCAAAATTAAGAGTGTGCTTTTTGCTTGAACTGTTAATGACTAAAATAAATATGTACTATCATTACATATTTAAAAATAAAACAAAAAAATATTTTGTTCAAATCAACGTATTAACGCCTTTGTTAATTTAAAAAAGATATTTTTGACAATACCAATTGAAGTGCTACTTTTATTACCATACAAAATGTGCATAGAATTCAACCCATCTAAACTTTTGCCTTGCTTATTCAAATTCTGCTTCCAGCAGCACATCACATAATGCACTTCTGTCAAATAAGTAAATTAGAATATCTTTATACAACTTAGAAATGTTACGTTTACTTATTGCTATCACTGGTTTACGTCTCTGACCTAGGAAGAAACTGTAATAGGAACTCGGCGGGTCCGTTTTTGGCATCAAGGTTGTCTAATAATGAACAAACCATTGCAAGTATGCAATTGTCATTTAATTCAAAACCTAGAACAAAAATTTGCATTATTAATATATATGAGTGTTATCATTGAAAACACTTATTTACATTATAATAACCTTTACCTCACTGACGATCCATTATATTTGTTTTTTTTTTTAAATATGATAAATAAATCAATATTTTGGAAAGATAACACAACAACATCTAGTCCCAAACGTAGTAATGCTTGTTATAAAAACTCGATCTAGACTGACAAATACATAAACTTACTTTTGTTTAGTCAAAGTAAATACATAAAGGTACAAACACCCAGAAACGAGCACAGCTCAAACAATAGTTTTATCTTGGTGACCTCGGCCCTTACCTTCTGGCACAGAAGTTAGTGTCACTCAACCAAGCAGTCTGTAGTGGTTAGGGTGCAAGGGTTAAATTTAATAACAGCTAATTTTTTTAGATGTTGTTTAAGTTATTATTTTTAGGTTTCACTGTTAAATATTCGTTAAATTTCTAGGGATGCGTCGATTAATCACTCGGCCACTATTGTAATCAGCTATTACTCAACACACACACCCACCGATATCCGGCTTGATACTTTTGATAATTTTAGACACAAAAATAATTTTATTTTTAACAAAAAACTTTTCTCGAACTGAATTAAGAAACAATGCAATGTAGACCATACAGTGTCCAATACGGTCGCAAGCGACGTACGCAATCTGCCCGCCAATCACCTATCAAACCAGTAGTAAATTGTTAAATTCTTGACGTTTAAGTAAATAAGTGCTCAGTAGAGCCTTAATTAAATAAATAAATTTTTGACTTTGACTTTTAAAATGTCTACCTTGAAAGCTGAATCATAGTGTCAGGAAAATACCGTAATTGCCTTATCCCAATGTAGTAGAGTACTAATTCATTACCTAGTAAAGACCTACTATGTTTTTATATAAAATCCATCCCAACTTGATACATTCAAGTCTCAATCATCCATTAAAAATGTTAGTTACCTTAAATATTCAGCTGCTTTTTTTGAACGTTGAAAGTAGCGATCAACGTAAAAATAGCAATACATTGTTGTTTCTTCAAGAATGTTTACGTCCGAGGAAAAAATCCATGCTATCTTTTAGAAGGGTTATTTTATGCGTAAGTGAGCGGAGGTTTATTCAAGTCTTCGGATCAGGGCTGGGGTCTAGTGCGAAAACCGGGATCAAGAGATTTCGCGCCGTCTGTAGGGGCTTCTAAGTGGGGCTACGAAATAAGCGGACAAGGTTTTGACGGGACAGCGTAAACTAAATAATGGATGGAATGGTCATCACCATGCGCCAATATACTTATAGGCAGTAAAAAAAACTTTTTACACCATGGTAAAATACATGGATGGAATATGAAAAAACAATAGGGCTTTGCACTCAAAGATTTTAGAATTAAAAAAAATGAAAAATAATGGGATATTAATAAAAATATTAATATATTTGTATATGGTTAAGCGTTCTACTTGTTGACTAACATAAAAGCGAACATGATTGATATGAGGGTTGTTTACTTGTTGACAATTTCATTTTAGATAGTTAAAATATACAATTAATTTTTTGTCATTAGAAAACATTTTGAATTACGATCAAAACAGTGTATTATAATAAAAGTTATTTTACTAGCCACAAATTGAAAACCAGTTTCCAATACAGATATTCTTGCTGAATTTAGAGCGTGTTGTTCAGTTACTATTGTACGAATATATTTGTTTTCTATAAAATGCTTTATTTCCTTTCTACCATTTCCATTGGGGAAGTTTTCATATTTTTAACAGAGTAAAAGCTATGAGACTTTTTTTTAGGATGATCATAATGTTGAATTCAACCTCGACAGCCTGGCGGAGTCGAGACGGGTTGTGCAACTCTAGATTTGCCTTCGCCTCTTTTCTGTGGCTCAACTTAACTCAGAAGTGAGACCTCGGCTTGGGTTGCCACTCTTTTATCCGTTTGCGTTCTGGATCGAGGGTACCCTATGGTGGACCGAGCCTCGGCTTGATCAGGCGCTCTGTGATGTCCTTTAAAAACCCGTTAGCAATCATGTGTCAAGGGCGCCCAGGTGGGCCGAACCTTGGCTTGACGAGTTGCTTTAGAACTTAATCTAAAATATGTGTGTGACCGTACCTATCTTGGTGGTGAATGAAGTGAAATGAAGTTTGGAAATGACGAACGAAAGATACAGCAACACTTCGTTTATCAAAGACCAGAAAAGATCGGTGCGGCCGCCTGTTGTTAGAACTATAAAGGCTGTTTATACTGTTAATACTGTTTTAGCCAAAATTTGTCGACTCCTTCATTAGGAAACAAAAAAAGATTTTTTGTTCCCTAATGAAGATCGCGAGAAATGAAAATTCATTATAAAATAAGACCCGAAACTCGGTGTTCATCGCCAATGTACAGGACATGTTTTAAATCAATCTTTAAAAATTAAATAGAGTCGATCGATTAAAACGCCTGTGTCGCGATACGCAGGTGAACGGAAAACTAATATCTTCATTACTGATAAAAAACCTTTTACGATTGAAGTACCATACAACAAGCAAAATTATAAAGCTTGCGTTTCTAAGTATCCAGCTGTTTGTATCATGTTACATGAATTTGTCATAGAAAAAGGTAAGTATATTTTTCTGTCATCCGAAGCTCCTAGTCGTTTACTATAACATTTAGATCACTCTCTTTGCTTAGTTTTAGAGTACATGATGGCTAAATAATCGACCAACAAACATTTGTTTATTGAAGTAATTAAAACTTTCGTGACACATTGCACTAAAATTATAATAGCGACCGTGAACATATCCCACTCGTCTTTAACAAGTCCGAAACTAGAAGGCAACCGATTTTCACTCGAGCTCAGCCATCAATAAATTATAATTTCAAAGAAAATATGTTAATAAATATTACGCCGGAAAACGGCTAGCGTTAAAATGCCCTTTATATGCCGAAGGATACGATTATGTTAACCTTCAATTCGTCTGCTCCGTACCCTTTAAAATTTTATTTACGTTTTTTACAGCAACATTTTTTTCCTACCAAATTTGGTCAAAAAACATAACAGTATAAAACTTACGTGGTCAGGGAGCCAAGACTTACTTATCATCATCATCATCTAATATTCATATTTATAAGGGTTGTATTTATTATTTATATTCCTTGTTTATAAGGGTTGTAATAAAAGTAATACGTAATCGCATTATTTTCCCTTTTTTTATTTATTGAAGTGACGAGACAAGCAAGAGATTCACCTGATAGTAAGTGAAACGTCTTGCCCATAGTCACCGCTTCCCATCCCAAGACAAAGGATGTTACGTCTCGTTTACCCAGTAAATACGCTAACTTCGGTGCCGCATAAACCGGAACACAGTGATGCTGTCACACTACAGCTTTACAGTAGAAATCGCGGTGTTACTGCCCCAGACGGGGTAAATAGGGGATTTCATACTAATAATGCGTCCTTCAATGTTCAATCTGGAGCACAAACATTCATAATCAGTCCCTTATGACATATTTTTTGATTTGGTATAAGTAACGTATTTATATTTGTTTATGTATTTTATACAGAATATATATTTTTAAGTATACTGTTTTTGCAACTTCCCACTTTAAATCATTGTACCAGCCCAAGGTTGAATAGGGGAAAATGCCAATAGCGTTAAGTTCGCCTTTGTACAACTTTGTACAACAAAAAATAAATAAAGACGGCAGAACACGCGTTCATAACGGCCTCCGTCGTATTTGATCCCCACGACATCTTAAACTAGTAAGATCACCGCATCCACACAAAGCAGATTGAGATAAGAATATGTTTGCGTAAACTCCAGCTCTTGCTTGGATCCAGTATGGATACGGCATTCCTCAAACCTTACCTTTACCTTCACAAGTGGCAGAAAAAGACAGCAACCTAAAGCAATATATCACAAACACAACATTCATATCGGGTATCGAAATAAAACACACACGTCTTAAATATAGAATAAGTATATTGAATAATTAAATAATGTTACTTCAAATATTTCGCCAAAAAAGACTTATAATATGTGTAATCGTAAAATTAATAATAAAAATTATCTATATGTTAATAAAATTTTGAAATCCGAAGTGAAATCGTACGTATGCCGAGATGGGGAGATTATTACTGTACGATGGTTAGGTAATATACCGAACATTGCATCTCGCACGTCAACGAAAACGTGCGAGCGAACCGCCAATGCACATCAGCGATCGCGGTTAACGAACGCGGGCAAATCATTGCATTGCTACCGGAGAGTACCTAACTGTGACAAGAAAACGCACAACAGAGCGTCATTTTCACTAACATTAATAATCATCGTAAATTTAATTTTATAATTACAACCATTTGCGACAACGGAGCGAAATGCCTAGTGCAATTTTATTTATATATAATAAATATATTAGACACGCGATGAATGGGCCGGCGTAACGCTCAGGATGTAATCAGGCGACGCGCGGCTCTTAATGACGATGCGCCAATCGATATCGACATAATTTTGCCGTCCGAAACATCCCCAACATTAGCACGCAGCCCTAAAATCTTCATGCGTGACTATTCAAATATATTCCTGTCAGTCTTACGTCCAGCAAAGAATACAAAGCGGTATTACGTAGCCGAACACCTAATCGAAACTTGTCAATGATTTATTCAATATTAAGATACATACGGAAGATACAAATTGTGATACAGTGATCATATACTTGTGCAGAGATTATAGCAAATCAATATAGCATAAATTGTATGTATTCAATTGTTTTGCACACCGATACAACAGCTCCAAACGTCGATGTACGCGATACGGACTATGAAATATATAGGATAATATGGTTTTCATAATGTACGCTTACGAGTAGTCAATCCAACTCTGTTATGGTTACATATAATAGGCGGAGATACCACACTTACAAAGTGTATTAATTAAACTACGAATTCAGATGTATAAAATTAATTATGCATCGTTTTTAGAACTAAACAGGCGTGCTAAAGATTATACTTGACACTCGAGTGAGGCAGCGAGTTATATACGATACGGGCAACGGCGGCCGGGATGGGCGCCATCTATCATTGGATTTACGAGGTAACTTATGGCTTAACAACACACTGGAGCGGGTGAGCGACGTCGCGAATTAGGCGCATTATCGCTATCTTCCCGTACATACAATATCAGAGCCAATTTAAACTTGGAATAGGCGTTAATACTGCACCGCGTGGCATGGAGATGGCGTTATAAATCTGCTGAACTTATTGATCAATTGCCACTGATATGTCAATCACCGAGTGACAGAATAACAACACCATACGTACGTAAATTCCGAGTCTAATGTGGCTCTCATATAACTGTGTACTTCTATACCTGAGCTAAGAGAGATACATATAATGTAAACAACCAACAGTTGAAATTTCAGATAGTCGCACGTGACTCATCTTAAGATGCGTCACGTGCGAAAGTATTGCGTATACGTCATTCTGTAAGCGATATTTACATACATACGACGCCATAGTTTACATGTAACCTATATTCTAACTGTCTCAGGTATAGACTATCGCCACATGCACGCTCACCGCCTATACATCTCGTGTAAATTGTGATTGTAAAATTATGCGATGTCACTATACGGAACCCAATAAAACAACACTACCCCAACCATTGACAGCGGTTATACGATGTATTTAATATAAAAAAAAAAACAATCGCGCAACGAGTCCGGTCCGTTCAGCCAAACGAAACACACCACCGTCAAACGCTCAAAACGCTTCGCAAAACTTGCCTGATGACTGAACGAATTAACACTATGACATGCATTAAATGACTAATTAAAATATGCTCCGTACTAACCTCTTATATCTTTAAATCTAACGATATATTTATATTTTTTATTTTATTTTATTTTTTTTTTTTAGTTTTCATTAAATATGCTTTAAGTGTAAAAATAGTTCTTTGAGACAAAACGTCAAAGCACTCTCTTCAATGCTTCAAAAACGGGGAGACAAAAACCCTCCGAACCAAACTATATAGATACCAGAAAATGTTAATAATGCCCAACGAGAACAATACGAGTTAAATTATTTAGTAATCCTAATAATGTAAATATGAAGATCTGCATGTCGTTCACATGTCACCTAACTAGGAAGTTTCCCGCGAAAAGAAAGACAAAAATGCGCAAATAATAATGGACGGCAAGACGTTACGAAAATATATAGTTGACGCAAGCTCTGTACAAGTTTGGTTATAATTTAACTGGAGGAAAATATAGCGGGGGGGAAACAGAAAGAAACAAAAAAAAAAACAAACTAATAAAAGAGCGGCTTTAATAGAGTTAACGTGTACGCGGACCGTTTGGTTAAACGTAGCGTAACGAACCGTTGAACATAACTCAAAGTGCATTATTAACGAGTTGGTAGAAGCGAGGACTATTGCTACAGTTTTAATATATCACTAAGTTTCACGTGAGCGAACGAATCTGAGGGAGCAAAATGGGCGTTGCTAATGTTTTAACAGAACATGCCGAAGTTAAATGGATCTCGTACTCCCGATATTTGAGTTCAATTTATTCTAACTAGCATTCTAAAAATTAACTAACTACCGAATGCCGAGGACATCCACAAATGGATGAATGCACGTAAACATCTACTTAGAAGACTTTAAACTAAAAACTACGCGACGTGGGGACCGGCAACAAATCGTTTATTCCAATGTCAGATTGTTTCTTTTTATGTTGTATGTGAAACTTGCAACACCCCTGCAGTTTAAATTAAAAGCTTGACCAAAGAAACCGTAAAATTATCCTTTAAACCCACAAATAACTTACTTAAATTTTATCTTTAATAATGAGTATATTTAATTTTTAATTACTAGAAATGTCTTTTTTTTATACGCTCATGCTCAAGAGTTCACTTTTTCACAGACTTTAGTTCAAGTTTTCTATAAAATATCAGCAAAGAGCTTCGAAATAATTAATTTTTTTTTGTGGGACAACACACAAACATTCCAAATTCAAAACGTATATTTGGTAGAAAACATTCGTAATTTAAAAAAAGGAGTATTTTTTTTTTTTTTCAAATCCACGACCATCGTTCCAATGAATTTTGGTTTCCGTTAAAAATCTTACGGAACGCGTTCGATTTTCGAACGGCCAATTAGCCGACACAAACGGCGGCGCAATGTTCGAGTGAATTCGCGCGTTAAACGCAGTTTATACGCAACGTATAATGATCTGCGACGCGCGATTACGGGAAATATCGCATCGGAGCGGAAAATCGGCGCTCTCTGTAATTTAAACATGGCAATTGGCGATACTTTGTGATCAGTTGCAAATTACACACGTCCCTGAGCACGGGGCGCGTTTCTCGTTTAATTGCGTCGCAATAATGGCGCGCGGCGGTTGTAATTTTGCGTTTCCTCCGCTCACGCAACACAATTGTGCATTTATGTACGTGAATTAATACAAACGAGTAACGTCGAGGCATTACGAAATGAACATTAAATGATTAAATATTTTGTACCAATATTTACACGTTTGAAAATCTCAATCGAAAATAGTACACAATGAATGCGTCCCCCCCACTATTATTCATCCTTAAAGCCACAAATAGTGAGCGCGAACCGATCACGGCTTCAACACGAATGCAATATTACACACTAAAATACAATCGGAACCGGCCACCGCATTAAATACGTTAAATCAGTTCAACAAAAATGATATTTCTTTATTATTGCTCAACGATCGTTGGGAAGAACACTTACAATACATCCGTACATAGTCCCATTGAAACATCTAGAATGCTCTTTAGGGATGCACACACGCATACCGTCAAATCTGACAGAGGAATCGATCACGGCCTTTGTTGCCAGCGTTACCGCACTATCCATTATCTCATAACCATTATACTTCGGATCCACTCCGGACGCTACTATCCATTACAATATAATAAGAATAATAATATAATTGTGTAAATAATGTTACTATAGTTAAATCGAACTAACGCCCCAGTTCACGACGGCACCTTAACATACGTGACACTGCAAATTTCGACAAGAGAATATCAAAAATAGTGTATCGATCAACGTTCATTCATCTACAAATCTGTCTAATAAATCTGTATGTAGTACAAAGTCACTCCGGACAATACGCCGATCCTCATTATTCGTATAATGGACTATTGTTATATAAATTTTGAATATTTCTCTTCCTTCCCAACTGCGAACTGATACATTTCGAAACTTTCCCTTATACATTTCGAGACGTCATCAGACACTAACCTTCGCTTCGCATACGAAAACCAAACAAACCAAAAAAAAAAACCCTTTCCTTCAAACCGAAACCAGCCATCAGTCGTCTTGAGAAAACTTTCCGATAAATATGTATACATATTAAGATGTAACTAGCAACAAAACAAAAAAAAAATAAACACCGCAATGAACCTAATTCTTACTTAAAAATACACGACAGAGATCTTTAAATAATAATTTGCTAATGGACATCAATAACGTAATGAGTCAGACCAAACAAACGGACAGACGCACCGAGATGCGTCGCCTTGTTTGGCGAAATAAAATTACCTAAAAAAAAAAATTAAAAAAAAATGCCAACCAAAACTGAATAATACCGCTCTAAAAAAATTTACTCTTTTTTTTCAAGAAACATTACAAAAAAACAACCGTCAACGATTTCGCAAACGCAATTATTATTAGTTTTGATTAACACTCTCCGCGTTCAGATATAACATCAATGAGCAAACAAAAAAACTAGAATTATTTGCTGCAAGATATCAAAATGGAGGCTTATCGTATAACAAATAGACAAGAGTTACTAAAAAGACATTAGAGTACATAACCACTGGGCGCAAATGCCACCCCGCAAACGGCTGACTAGTAAATATTTCGGTTCACACAACAATTTCCAAATGAACGAATTCAATGAACAAATGTGAGAGTTAAATTTGTGCATAAAGCTTTAAGTAATACGAAAATCTCAAAATCAAGTCTAACGAATAACAGAGACGGTAGTACCGTTTCATGATTGGAGCAAACTTTAATTAATAATTATTAAAGAAAAAAAAAACATAAACATTAAGGGACCATTAAAAAATTTTACACATCAAACGTCTTTGTTTACGATTAACTCGAGATAAAATACCACAAGTAGGTCAATGTGCGATTATTTAAGATCCATTCAATGTCTAAATTTATATTGATCCGATTTAATATTAAAAAGCGAAATAAGCCTAACAGCGTTAGATTTGATACATCATGTCGATGGTAAACTGCGCACCCTGTACGGGCATTCGCACAATGGAGCTAAATGTTATTTAACGCCACCTATATTTATCCGTTTTTGTATATATATGCGACTTGAAACAAAAAGTACTTGAGGCATAATACATGAAAAACCCTAAAACCAATGCCATCGTCAGAGTACACACTATTTATTATATATATATAAGCAAAGAAAACTAATATCGTTATTAATTATAACTTAAAGAAAATGTTGCTAAACTCTTTTATTAAACAATCAGACAACTTATCATTACATATCAAATGACAAATTACATAGATCCCCCTTTAAAAG
>DWTZ01000142.1:0-10099 GCA_018246075.1 Lamproptera meges | reverse complement strand
GCTATATCCGTTGCTGCTTTTACCAAAAGAGGGTTACAGGGATTAATAACTTTGGCGACATGTTTGCGAGTTAACTTTTTAAAGTGCTCTCGGGTCGTCGGCAACTTGCAGTCACTATGCAAGTCGGCATTCGGTCGGTACCACCGCGGCCCGGTGGTGCGATGCATAAATTTATATTGCACTACGTATAGTTTGTTGAACAGTGCGGAGGATCAGTATGCGAAAGTTTGGCACGCATACGCCATAATTGGTAGTATGCATGTTTTATGCAACAAAATTTTACATCTAAGCGACATTTTACTTCTAGCATATCGGCTATGCATTCGGACTTTTCGAAATCTTTGAAAGCTAATAAACCACCGGTTGTCTTGACTAATGGTGGAATAGCGTCGCGGGGATCTGACTTCATACGTCGAGCCAACTGCCAATAGGCAATTTAGTTTATGTTATAGCCACTGATCATAAGATTGGCTATTGACGGTTTGAAAAAGGTTTCTTGCACTGAAAATACATTTACGGTATAGTCTTGCAAGGATTTGATTTTTTTTTCAGTTTTTTTCTTAAGGCCGTTCGCGTTAAGGTACTATACGACCAGAGAGCGTGGTTTTACCCTATCTAATCTCGGTCACTCCAGAGTGATGTGATGGCCGGCACCGGTAAAAATCTAATTCGACCATAATGAAATCCATTTGGAACTTAAGACGTACGCATACGATACACTCTATCGAGGTCAACACGGACCTCAAAAAACAGGGATACCCGTACGGGGTAACGGGGTACGGGAGGGTCCAATTCGATTTCCTTTGGTACTCCCCTAATAACGACTCGTAGAAGTCGGTGCTCCGGCAGTGAGAATGTATGAAATGCGATTTTACCTTCGCGGAGGTATTTGGTGAGCGCGTGAAAATCATCCGAGGCCTCCACGTTGATCCGGATGTCTATGGGTGTGTTAGCCGAACAGAAATTCGAAATTTTGGCCTTCAATAGCGGGAGTGGAGCCTTGGCCTTACGTTTGGCCATGAAGACGTATTGGGCTTGGTGTGTGGCTCGGCGATTGGCTCCTTTGAGGGTGTCGCGGTTGGGGATGGGTGTAGTGTGATTGGGCCAACTCTCCGACTTGACAGGTTTTTTGCCCTTCTTACGTTGAGAACCGACGGTAATGAAACGGTAATGAAACAAAGTGGGCGACTCATTCAGATGATGATGAATAGGATTGTTGTAAGTTGGTGGTCCGATGTGAGGTCATTCAGGACTTCTATGCCTCTGAAGGTGAGAAGGGCAATATCAAGCCAATCCGGTCTGTGGGCCACTGTGTGTGGAAAATGAGTTTGTATTATCGGGGCTATTATTTCATAATTAAGTAAGTTTGATAGGGCGTCAAGTACGCTACCTCGCGGATTAGTTAAGTTACAATTCCATCGGAAGTGAAATAAAATGTTAATTATGCAACCCATTTCGATGTTCTGGTGTTGTACATTTAGCATCTGTTTAACAGCATTTGTAGCAACCAAAATAATGACGGTATATTTACGACGCCATGTTCTTACTTTAGTTTAAATTATACATTGTATACAATGAGTTTATATTTTAGTTCATAAGAAAAGGTTAAGCGACGTACTTAACCTTTTCTTAACATTATTTTGGTTCAATTGGATTTTAGTACTGTGTATGAAATTGTTTTGTGTATGAGGAACTAGAGGAGCTAACAAGAAACCACAAATGTAACATAATAGCGGTCACTTTTGGCACGGGTGAACAGTTTTTTCCACATTTTGGCATAAAGGAAGATATTTAAATAAGATTTAATACATTTGTCCAATTTTTTAATGCTGAATTGGCTTTAGTAAAGGTTTCTAAGGATTTTTCATTATTTTTAACAATAAATGTAGCCTGTTGTAATATAGCAAAGAAATGTCAAAGGAGTTTTTTACCTAGCTGCCAAGTGGTTTTCAAACTAATTTGTCGCATACAAAAAGACTAATCTTTTGATGATTGATAATATAATTTAAATTTAGATGTATATATAAACCTATATGCCTCAAATATTAGAAATGCAAAAGTATAAAAGTATGGATGTAACCTTGTAAAACTCAAAAACTGCTATTAAAAGTCTTTAATAATTTCAATGTTTTAACAAAACAAAGTCAAGTTGAATGCTTGTATGCAATAAAATTCCGAACGGCCACCTCGTACGAAAGATGATCTCATGTCGTGGCCAATTGCCAAGAGAAATTTACATCGCTACAAATACTTGTGATTTTCCATTTCCAGTGTAGGCAGAATAGTAACAAACCATCGACCATTACTCTTGGTATATATTTTTGGCTTTCGGCAGTGTGCTATCCAATTTTAAAATTGTGATTGTTTTGCGATATTGCTTCTATTTTCTATAATTCTCGCGGTGAACCGCCTCCATAATATTTATATGGGCCCTCGCTGTACTGCGGCGGGAGAGGAACATTGCGTTATGGTTATTTTCTTGTTGGTCAGGATAATATGGGCCGATCACTCAACTATCTTAAAAGTAGGACGATATATGCGTCGGCTGGACATGTAAAAAGTCAGTCCCGGTTTTCAAGGTAATCTTAGGCAGTCGATAAAGGACGTCGGAGCTTTAAATTTATTGACAACAAATTTTTCCGTTCTAGTTCCTAGCTGGTTAGGGCAATTTGGGCCGATCACCCGATTGCCTGACAAGTAAGATTATCCATGCTTCGGATGGGCATGTAAAAAGTCGGTCCTTATTTCTGACCCACCAACACGCAACACCCCCTCATTAAGTATATTAGGAGAGGCCTATGTCCAGCAGTGGACGAATGCAGGCTGATGATGATATTGTGCATAAACATATTCATATTTTTTTTAATTTAGACTGTTTGAGAAGTAAAAAATCACAAACTGAATTATTGTTTTACAGTCATCATATATTCTTTATTGATTTATATATTTATGCTTTGTAATATACTAATTACGGAATTTTTTTCAATTTTCTAATTGTAGGTATTAAAAACTTTATTGACCCGTAAAATTTAACAACAATATACATAACATTATTTGTTTACAATTGTTTTAACGTAACAATACATTGTTAGGTTCAATTCCTTTTATATTTCCTTTATTTTTTTTGGTTACCACTGACCCTACACTGTAAATTTTATGAAGAAACATAATAATATTTTGTTCATAGCGCTGTGACCGTTGAAGACGAGAGCAAAGCGTGTGCCGAGTTGATTATAAAGTACGTGTACGCGGTCAAGTATCAAGAGGACTTCGAGCAACAGCTTAATTTCTACGTGGAGTGTCGTTCCGCATTTATCAAACTAGATTCTGTCCTCGTCGCCCTTGTTCATGTAAGATTCTTTATATTATATTTATATTGTCTTAATCATACTGATTTTGGTAATTTATGAACAATACATAGTTTATGTTTCTAATTAAATAAGTCGTAATGCGTGTTAAGCTGCAAGTTTTGAAAATTTCAAATTTAAATGCGACCTGTCTTGGTTCAAAGTGATATCTCATTTTTCTAATCACTGTGGGCTTTTCGCTACAGCAGATTGGTACTCATATTACAACTGTTGTTCGTTAATGAGAAATACATTAATTCCATTGGATTTCACATCAACTAAGGTACATACAACGGTTATTTCATAACATTGTTCTATAATTATTATCATATATTTTTATGTTTCATTTATAGTTCAATTTATTTTAATTCCACTATTAGTTCGCATCAATCGCTTGCTAGCTGAGAGATATTAATTTTAGCGCGTGTTGTATATTCCGAGGCGGTGAACGCGCTGGCGTGCCGCGCGGGCCGAGAGCGCGACCGCTGGCTGCAGCGCGCGTGCGCCGCGTACTGCTTCGTGACGGTGCCGTCGCTGCAGTGCCCCGCGGCGAGGGCGCAGCTCTACCTGCAGTCGGGGCAGGCGGCGCTCCTCGGAGGCTGCATCGGGCAAGGTACGTTCAACATTTGATGCACACGACATCTCGAAAGCCTAATCTGATCAATGGTTTCATTTTGAGTCGGACTGTCACTTGTAGTGGATTAAAATTCGTGTTCTTATGTCACGATAACACTTTTGTATGTGACCTTCTTATGATTCTTATCTCGTATGAATTATATAATATCCCCGTCGAGCGGATGCGTAGATTGAAAGAATTAAAAAAAAAACAGTAATGGACATCCGGTAGTTTCTGTAATCCGTGATGATCCTGAATCCATCATCCGGTGATGTCTGTAAAATTAGGTAATACTGTCTTTTTCTTTTCAATAGAACCGCGGTAATATACAGAGCTTACCAAATGGCCTTTCTAACGGCGGCAAACTATCTCTAAATACGATTTTGTTGTACGTATCGGTCGACATAAATTAGTATAGTTTGCTTTTACTTAAAATCATTATTTTCAGAGCAAAATTTGATACTACTGTACTGATATGATTTGATACTACTCGTCGCTCGGTATTGGCCGCGCAGGGATGGTTATTTGCGATAATGATGATTAATCATTGTATGTAAATTGTATGACTTACAAAAGATTTACGCCGTGTTACTTTTGTCGCCACATACATGAAACTTTTTATTAATTTTTTTAATATTTTTTGCTATATGTTTCAAGTTTCTAGCCTATACGATATTCTGATAAGCTACGTTATTGTATAATTGCATTAAAATCCGTAAAAAAACACAAATACTACATGTGTATTTTTACAAAATTTTAATTTATCATATAAGTAGGATTATTTTCTCGAGTACTGCAGGCAGTACGCAGTAAGCAGGCACGTTGAAATATATTGGTTTCTTTAGATGCCCGCCCAATGATAATTAAGAGAATATATTAACAAAGATTATTGAATCTTAGCAGAATAGTTTTCTACTTGAAAGCACAAGTCAAATGTTAAGTTTTTATATGGAATAAATTTTTACTGTTAATATTTAATGAGAACGGGCTCTACGCTGTTATATGTTTCATAGAGGCCATGATACTGTTCTATGGAATATGAATATACAATCGTGTTTATTATGAATGTATGTATATATATACATAAAAAATAGTACAGTCAATATAAACTCGTAACAGATCGTAAACAAAAATTAGTGTCTTATTTGGTTGAAATTCACAGTTAATTGTTTAATTTTGCAGCCGAAGCCAATTTCAAAGCGTTGGTTGGAATAATACCAGATATACCTCAGTTCGAGCAAGAGGATGGCCAGAAAAAGTCTACCCACGAGAAGCTGAGTGGTCTCCTAAGCAACTTCTTGTCTACATTACTAATATTACCCGTAAGGTTTTATTATTCATTTAAATTATCACTAATTACAGTATAATATACCTAATTACAGTAAACCCGATTATTAATTTAAATCAAATTCATCTGTCACACACAAGGTATGGCGTAATAATAAGTTCTCACTTAAAGAAATGTCATTGCGGCATATTTGTAGATATTTTTGGAGGGTTTTCTTATGTTTTCTATTATGTGATCAGTAAAACTCTACAATCGTGAGTGTTGTGATCGTTTCGGTCTTCCGTCCCATCGGGATTTGAGAGTTAAGGAAGAGATGGTGCGTCTGTGTTTGAGCATACACTTGCGCACTGTAATATCTCCTGTGTTGGCTGATCTCTATATATAGACAGATTGGCCGCCGTAGTCGGAGTCGACTCGGAAGACATTATTATTATTATTTATTATTGTTACTCTACGATTAAGAGATAAAATGATACAATAGCAAAATCACTGTTGTTGAGACCGTTAAAAATATTACCCTATCTTTCTGACTTAAATATATTTGTATAAGTCATAATTTTAGATGTCTGATCATCATCATCATCATCATCAGCCTGCATCCGACCACTGCTGGACATAGGCCTCCTGCACCTAATGCACTTCATGAGGGGGTTTTGGACCGTATCCCACCACGCTGGTCCAATGCGTGTTGGTGGGTGAGAAATAAGGACCGACTTTTTACATGTCCATCCGAAGCATGGATCATCTTACTTGTCAGGCAATCGGGTGATAGGCCTATATTGCCCTAACCAACTAGGAAACAACAATTAAATATTGTTGTGTTCCCGTAGGATTTGAACCCACGACCTCCGGTTTATAAAGCGCACGCCAATACCACTTGGCTACGTAGGCAGTCAATATATTGTAATTACAGTACAGTACAGTATAGAATACACTATAATTACTATTATTTTATGCAAATACTGTTAAAGGATATTTACTCGGGGTGTACGGGGCTCCATATAACACCTTTGGGACCCCAGCCAACCTCACCTGCACGTGGTACACCCTGCCGACCAACGAACGAGGCTCTGGCGAAAGACCCACCAACCCGCATTCGACCAGCATAGTGGGATACGGTCTAAAACCCCCTTAAGCCCATTAGGGGAGGCCTATGTCCAGCAGTGAACGGATGCAGGCTGATGATGATTCTTTATGCATACCGCTAAAATGAATATAAAAATAGGCAGGACATATGGGTCGTAAAAATATATTAAAAAGTAAATAAAACCTGAACATCAGATGGGGTGACGTCGTTCGTCTTAGTTATTCGTTATTCGTTGGATGGGAATAGCAACGATGAGCCTGCGTATCATCTTCCGTGCGTATTCTAATATCTTCGCAAAGGATTGATTATCGCAACTGATTTTAGCTAGGATTAAATTATTTCTAAATAACATTTTACTTTATACGAAACAAATTTGGTTTACGTGACATTTTCCTTTAACGTCCCTCTTAAGGTATCACGATTTCAATATTTCAAAACTTTATGCATCACGTTTCTTGCTCTCAAATATCCAGAATATTTATTGCGTACTTTAAACGACCTAAAGAGGGTGACGATAAAACACACGTAAGTGTTATTATTATACTTCAAAGTAGATTTTCCTCTTTTTTTAATGTTCAGAGAGTCAAAAAGTCAAACCTTGGCCAGTTTTATGGTTATTTTTCTACAGATTAATTGAAAACTTTCTGTAGATAAACTTTTGTTTATTATTTAGAAATAAGAAATTTGAAATAAGCGTCCAGTAAAAGATGATACTAATATATATTTCGGGACGAATAACGCAACATCAAATGAAGTTTCAAACTAAGAAAAGCATGTATGGAAATTAGATGATCGATAAATACAAATAAATATTTTTCATTTGCATAAAATTACTTATTATATAGATACAAACGCCCACACAGGAGAAAAATGTATTCTTCACACAATATTTTACCCGTGGTAGGGATTGAACCCACTACACTAAGCGCACAGTCAGGGTCACTAACTAATGCGATAAGCAAGCCGCCAAAATAGCTGATATTAGCGACACGAGCAAAAGTTTACCAAGTAAGCGGTACGATCTTTATTAAAATTACTTAAGTTACATCGGCCACAGTTATCACGATTCCTATGAAGCGTACTTCATGAACTGAAGTATTTTTCATTACGCAGGATTAGTTACTAATTATTTATCCTCATTGGCCTAATATAATTTGTAACTTATTTTTTTTGTACTTGCTTTAAAAGTGAGAGATCGTGGATTCTATATTACCAGGCCACAACTTTCTGTTATCTTCGTTATATAGTCTCCTATTCTCCAGGTGGAAGAGAGATATCTCCATATGTTCCTCTCCTCGTCAATCTAATTGTTTGATAAATAAGAGAATTCATACAACAGATAGAATAAAATAAATTAGTCAAGGTTTTAAAACATATTTAAATGAACGTCTTCATTAAACGCAGTTTACTATTTTCGCTCTGATTATTAGAACTCAGTTTTAGTCTAAAAATGCTATTTAGGTCAATCAACCCTCTGATAACTTAGGAAAATGGCCAAGAAACTAAGAAACTATTACATTATATTAGAAATGTAAGTTTAGAATTTGATTAAAAAAGTTATAACTTTTATTACCAACAGAATCAAAACTGAAGTCAGTTACAAAAAAAATACTGAAAAAAACAGAGACATAAATTAAAATTATAAAAAAGAACACTTTTTTTGTTAATTTTTTAAAATGACGAGACAAGCACGTTCACCTGATGGTAAGTAAAACGCCTTGACCACAAGAAATGTAGCATATGACGCCACAAGTCTGCTGGTCACCCCGAGACATAGGATGTTACGTCTCGTTTACCCAGCAAATACGCTGGCTGCTGTGCTCTTCAAACCGGAATACAATATACTTTCAGACTACTGCTTTGTGGTAGAAATAGGCACCACAATTTTACCGTCCCAGATGGCCCCATGTAAAAGGAAATCTTCCACCTATAACATGATCATTTGCTTAATGTTTGCATGTTTTAATATTTATTAAAAGATAAGATATGTAACAGTAAATATTCTTTATGTTTTTAAAATACTCACTTTACTAAGTAAAGTATACGGAAAGAGGATCCAACTAAATTGCTGATATAAACACACTTTGACATGCATTGGAAGTTTCATACGTATCCGAGAATGTAATCATAGTATCCAATTAAGCATGCTGTAAATAACTTTGAGTATTACTCCAGGGATTATCCTTACATTTCCAGTTTTACGTATCTGAGGCTTTACAATTCACAAAATCTATTGTCCGTTCGAGTAAGTTCGTTGAAATGTAAACAAATATAAAGGGTGCACCAAACAAAGGTTAAATACATTCAGTTCAAGTAATATGTAAGTTAATTATAATCGTTTTATCGCGTATAAACTTTCGTTGCTTATAAATATAACAATTATTATTATTAAGTCATACGACAAAACGAGCAAGATCTTCATCTGATGATAAGTGATAAACTTTTTCCACTAGAAACGTAGCCTTTGGTGCCACAAATCCGCTCACAGTCCTGAGAAATATTATGTTACTTCAATCAAGTAAATATTCTGGTTATGGTACCGTTCATGCCAGTATAACATAGTATTTCAAACAACTGCTTTGCGGCAGTAAAAGCCACCAACACGGTGGCTGTTACTACTGCCGCAAACGGCCCCGTACAAATCGTACGCCGTTTACTTGCACTTGATGACCAATGATGAATTATTATTTGACTTTTCTACGATATAAAATTTATACATTATCCAGCATAGTAATGAAACTATTCTAAATTATAAAATTTAAAAGACTTTTACTTGTTTTACAAATATAATGTAATTATAAATTATAGCAAAATTTATTTCCATTTTTATACAATTAAAATTGTATAATAATGCAATTAGAATAAACGTAGAACATACTGCCTAAGTTATTTTTGCTTTTGGATAGTTTATTATTTTGTCGTCTTAATTTAAATTTACGTTAAATAAAATATTTATAGGATAATAAGAAGAAACAATGAATAATAATAAGTTCTATCGCGTTTAATTACTTTATAACGATTTAAAACTATACGCGACGTTTCAAACTCTTCTCAGGCCAGTATTCACGTAAGAAACACAAAGTATTTTTCAAAATAGTCAATGTTTACATATCGTCCGCGACGTAAGCCGCGTCTCAGCACCCTCTCGAACACATTACAATTAAAGACTAAAAGTAAAAAATTTAAATCGTTTTCGGGTAATCTTAAAACAAGTCTGCATTTATCTGAATAGTAATTTATACTAAAAAAATAGTTGATGTTGCTATCGATCTTCAATATGAGCTATAGTATAACACGTTTTTATTTTTATTATTGCATACACCAACCCGCATTGGACCAGCGTGGTGGGGTACGGTCCGAACCCCCTTATGGGGATACCTATGTCCAGCAGAGGACGGATGCAGGCTGATGATGATGATGATTGCATAGCGACGAGTAAAAGTATCCATTGTTTTATAATATTAGTATTGAGATTGATTTCCTTTATTGATTTACGAAATGACTTAATATCTACCAGGAATTAATGGCAACGCTGGTCTGGCAGGTCTTTGAACTGATGCTAAGAGTTTCGCTTTCTATTAGAATTGTGATCGAGACATTCAAATATAATATATATAAACATGACTCATGCAGTCTAAACTTTGTTTGCCTAAATATTATACCAGCTAAGATGACCTTTTTATCAAAACATGTAGATGTTAGATTTGAAGTATACTTTGAAGTATACTTAAAAAGAAAGAAAGAAGAAAGCAGAGTTTAAG
>DWTZ01000141.1:0-10108 GCA_018246075.1 Lamproptera meges | reverse complement strand
CCAATTAATTAAATCTTTGTATTTGAGTTTCTCTTATTTATAAATAAATCTATATATATATATATATATATATATATATACACGTAAACATACAAACATTTTATTAACTATATAATAATTACTCATTCAATATCTCAACCGATAAATGTTGATAAATATACAAATACGAAATCACCTGACAGGGCAAGCAAATGTCCCCGCACAGCTTATTGCAGCTAGAATGTCGACACTTCACTACGCACAGTTGCTGGCACGGAGGGCAGATCTGGTTGCAGGGCTCGATACATCTGATGCGTGGTTTAAAAAGGGTTTATTTTTTAGTCAAACATAGCAAGAAAGAAGTCAGGACAACTGTACTACTAACTGTACTACAGGACCAATTGTACTACCGAGATTTGGCCAACTTAGGAGCTTACTACTCCTCGACATCAACGTCTCGACTGTTATAATGTCGCTTCATTGGGACCTCGCAGTCCAGGCTACTAAGCCCTAGTTGTCTTCCCTAAAAGTTTAGTCAGGGTCATCTTCACGCTATCGTTTCGGGTAGTGCGAAAACCGTCCACTAAAAGTATGTGTGATCTGATCCGATCTTGACCCCAGTCACCACTTTCCAGCCTACTTCTCAATTTATACACATCGAAGAGGTGATTCGTACAAAAGACTAATTAAACAACACATACTGATGCCCACAAATGTTGGTCTGGTGGCACGTCTCCTTGCAAGCGATGTGGAGACGTCCCTGGTAGCACTTAGAACAAGTGCCTTTGCAACGGTGTCCGCACAATAACAGCTTTTCGCAGGGATAATCGCATTCCTGTAGCAACACTTTGTAAGATTCGGCATCGTCTGAAAAATTATCCGTTATTAACAATCAGTCACTAACGCCTCCGTAGCCTAGTGGTATAGGCTTACGCTTTTGAAACCGGAGATATAGAATTCAGAGGGCATTCTGGTTGTAAAAATTCCGCAATTTGTCTTCGCCTTTATTTTTATTTTTTAATTGGTATGAGAAACGCGGGCTGATCAACAGATCTGTAAAGTAAAACAATTCATGACTCGGTATTAGGCCTGATCTCTCACATTTGTTTACGAAAAGCCAAAAATCTATATATGTCAAGAACAATTTTCATTCTATTTAGAACGCATACCGATTAACTTTATGAGAGTATGTTATATAACAATTTTGAAAGGGTGGTAGGGCCAATCTTTACCGGGAAGCAACTGTCGAAGTGCTATCGCTTCTGCATATGTCTGTTCAGGCAATTCAAGTGTACCGACAAGAATGTGAAGAAACTACTGTTATAGTGGTGTGAGAAGCAGCGTGGCCAGTTACTGGGAAAAACGAAACAAAACAACCTAAGTCCGCGCGCGACCTTTTCTAGAATTGTAGCGGTTCATACGGGTACAAAACACTTTCAAGCATTTGCGTAACATGCTCGTCAATTCGCTTTATTTAATAAAAACAATACTTCGTGTTGCTCTTATAATACAGACCGACCAGTCTTTAAATAGGTGGTAGGTGGTGGCCCCTTTTTATTGGCGACCAACTGGGACAGTGCCACCGCGGACAGTGCCACTACAATGCAGCAGTGTAAAGGAACTACTGTGTTCTAGTTTGAAAGATACAGTAGTCAGCGTTTTTACTAGGAAAACGAAACGTAACATCCTATTTCACGAGATGGCAAGGGGACTTCGCGGTATCATATGCTACATTTCTTATGGTCAAGGCATTTCACATTCCAATAGTTTATTATCTTATGGCCGGTCACTCATAACATTTTATTAGATAGCTCTATATTAAAAACACACGTGTGCCATAAAATACATAATTTAATATTAATAACAAAATACGGTGTTATAAAATTATTGTTATTTATTAATTTCATTGTTGTTAGTTATTACAATTTTAGACGACAATATAATGCAAAGACACAACAGAGTGTGGTCAGGACTGCCGCTTTACCATAAAAATAACGCATGAAATTCAACTCACCGTCGCTAATCCTTTTGTAGGCGTTACACGGCAATCGGACTTTGTGACCGCACCTCGACACGAATTCTCTGTCCATCGTAACGGTGCAATTGGTCGCGTCGCACGCGACGTTGCACATGCCAGTGCAGCGATGACCGCAAGACATTGTGCGCTCGCATTTTTTAGTGCACAACTTACTATTCGCAGCGTCCTTGCATTTCACTCTCACAGTATGACCGCACTCGACTATAACCTTATTAACCTGTGAGGGAAATTGACATATTAAAACATAAAAAAAACGCTACCGGAGTAATGTTTTGTTTCGCGACCCCGATCGATCGTCATCATTTATTAGACATTTGAAAGTAGTCAAATTTAATACGTCATTCATTATTGTATTATAAATCTGCGTATCTCTAAATCTATGACATGAATAACATAAAAACAAGCTAAAAAATAAGCAATCTTTTTTAGATTTCATTACCCTAAAAAATATCGATATTAATTGATCTTTAGGTAAACAAAACTAATATAACAGAACGGGTACTGTGATTCAAGTTCGATTAATCGTGACACCATGGAATACAGTTTTAAAAGATTCATGGCAATCGATCATCCCGAATCATCGAGATCAAAATATTGCAATCGCCAATACATTGATATGATTCGGTTGTTTTGAAGGGAATCGTTCTTGGTTGGTTCGAGACTACTATACTATAAAGTTGTAGAAAAATTGACCACCCGTTAAAAAACTGACACCTGTCCAGAAAGAATTGATATATATATATATATATATATCATAAGATTTACTAAGTTTCAATACAATAATGGTTCTAAAGTTACCTAGGTATTTCCTAGTGTTAAATATGATCCACTTTCCCATATCTTATTTTTTATCAGTACTATAACAACAACAAATACAACTGATGTTATTAGCTGCATTTTATTACTCATTCACGTACTTTTACATACAGAAAAGAAATTTTAGTCATTTCTTTTATTTACGCGAATACTATACATTATTGAATAAAAGGACTTTAACGGATTTTATCGCGTTTATTTAAAATAAACGCGATAAAATCCGTTAAAGTCCTTTTATTCAATAATTTTAGTCAGTTTAAACCTGTATATCTCTAAAGCCCAGTTCCACTGCGCGGTCTAATATTTTTTTTTCGTCAAAGAAATCTATAATTTTATACGCATAAATAATATTTTCAAATATGTATAGCGCATTCCCTCGCTATTAAAATCTTACATTCAATAAAGACGTCACATAAATATGAATGTGAATTCAGATTATAGTATATTACGCAGGATTCGAATTCACGACCTATGGTTCGTAGAACAGTCCTGTGTAAATACACACAGCTTTAACCAATAACCAAAAAGCACTTAAAATACTATTTAGTATAAATGGAACTTGTAGGGGAAGAGCGATTGCATTGATGGTTGTCGTATTTATGTGTAGTTCGATAGTATTAAGTGTATATGTTCAAGTTTATTTTTGTCTAGTATTTCTTTTAAATGAAAAATATTTACTTACAGTCAAGATGTCTCGCTTTCTGCATTACGATGTTTATATTTTTAAAAACAACAATACACAGAACAAATGTGTAACATCCGGCGTAGGGATGTGACGAGCCCATCGGACCACTTGACTGCAGAGCCTAAGAGTAGAGAGTAAGGTGGATCTACAGTACAAGTGGAATCAGTCAATTGCCAATCCGTCTGCTCAGCGTGGCAATTATGAGCGATTTCTTTTCAACGAACGCCAACAAAACAACGGCCCCTAGTTCCCGGTCCAGGGGATCGGCCGTCTTGACGTTCATCGAATAAGTCTTATGTCCAGCAGTGGACGAGAAAAGGCTAACGATTATGATGATAAAATGTGTTACCATCTGATTGCAGTTGCCGCAGGGCTCGCAGCACTTATTCTTGCAGAAGTGGCCGCATGGCAGTGATCTTGAACATTTCTCCTTGCATTTAGTCTCGTTTATGTCCTTATAGCAAGCGATACGCTTCGAATGTTTGCAGGTGGAACGTTTCTTAACAACCTTGAAACCAACATAATCATAATGAAACACAAAACAAAACAATTCGATAAACAAAAGCTCTAACTACTTTTTGAGAAAAGTTTATAAAGCATGAGCGGTAAAAAAAAACGGTTAAATATCCTTTGTGGATAAAAAAGGATTGCCTTAAATAACACGTTCTTGCTACTCATTCAAGTTATTACGAAGTCAGCCTCCAATCCGAGCAGTGTGACCCGAATAATAGTTTTGAGGCAGAGCGACTGGTATCTGGCCTTCAACCTTTAAAACTCAAAGCATAAAACGCATTCATAGAAATGATGACACGTTAGTTGTTTAAGGCAGAGACGTCATAAAACAACCACAATAGATATTTTTCACAACTGAAAGCGACTTTACACACCTATCCGACGGATCTTACTTAACAATGCATTTGAGCAATTGGGCAATCGGCCCAAAAAGCGTTAACCAATAAGGAAACTACGATACAATAACTGTGTGGTTGTTTGCAGTTCAATTCTGTTCTGACTATACTAAACGTACCTCCACGGTGCAGGGGTCGCAGGCTTCGTAGCACTTCTTGCGGCACTGGTGGTCTCCTCGATCGCCAAATAGATTTGCGGTGCATCCTGCCTTGGCCTTGGCACACGGTTTCTGACAGCAATACTGTGATAATAATAATGTTCTTCGATTACCACAACGGCGGCCGATGTATATTAGATATCAACCAACTGCGCTGGAGATATGAGCGTGGTGTACACGCATAATACATAGGTGGCACTCCTTCTTTAATATAATCTCATAGTGATGGAAAGGAAAGGCTTATATTATTCTTTGTATATTATAGCTTACAAATCTTATTTTCCTCTCGTACAGTGAAATATTAGAAAAGGATATTACAAATGTTCGTTTCCTTTGAGCGCTCGAACATTTTTCGTTCGACGTCGATCATTAGTAGTGATAAGCTGTTATTATACTTATAGACAACAATACACTTGCAGGAAATGTTGAGAAACATTTGTCGTCTCTCTGTTAAGTACCAAATGTTAGACATTTACGCTTTTATGCAGATATAGGCATTGTAAAATCTCAGCAAGTAAGAAGTGGAATTTTCTATAATCTGTTATGAAACTGTGATTTTTTGATTCAACGCGCGAAACACCAGTCTGTGGACACGCCAATGACCACTAACGTCCGCCAATTAGAGCGTTTAAAATTTTTACATCGTTATAAAATAGACATATAAGACCTGAAATTAATATGAGCATAGTGCAAAACAAGACAGCGTCCAAGAGCAGACAAAATTGTTTATTACGAGGTGACGAATTTGTTACACGAGACTAAAAACGGAGCAGATAAAACATAATTAAATTTATAAAACTTTTAGGTACGTAAACTACCGAAATACAACTTATGCCTATAAAATGAAAAGTATACATATATATAAATAATACACACAACACCAGTTATAATCTTACATTTTAAAATTAATCACTCGGGATGATTTTATAATTAATTTAATGATTAACAAATTGACGGTTATACTATTCAGTTTCTTTATAAAATTTGGCTTGGATAAACAAACACTAACCTTTTCATGGTTCGGATCATTGTTTACGTGGCATGCACGGTCGCAAAGATGCCCGCAGCCCTCAACTTTGTATATACATGGGGTTGTGCACACTACGTATTCCATTTGCAGGCTGCAAATTTTATATACCTGTAATTCAATACAACGTTTGTGAGTGTATTAATATATAAAAACCTAACATATGCTGTCAAACAACTATTTAAGATTGTTTATCTGTCGAAAAGTTTTCAAAATGGAAAAACATAAACCTCGCGCCGAGTTTGTAACGCGAGTTTGTTGTTATTTGGGCAGAGCTCGCCATTTCAAACAAACAATCCAGAAAGTGGAACAATTTGGCATTAAAAGAAGATATTAATTAATATATGTAATACTTTACTAAAAAACGTTAGTTAGCAAACAAATTATTATAAAATTAAACGTTATTTATGTTGATATAAATGTTTAAACGTCCCTACTGTAATCGCTTAAATTGTATATAATAATAAAATTAAAGGTTATTTATGTTAATATAAACGATGACGATGATGACGTGAATACTGTACAATATTGAATAAAAGGACTTTAACGGAGTTCATCGCGTTTATTTTACATATTTAATTCCCGACGTTTCGGATCACTAAATTTTTGTATAGATGGTACTAAACACTAAAATTAAATTTTAATATAAAATTCATGACTAATATCTGGCAATCCTTATTCAGCAATGGCAACAAGACGAATGACAACTCAGTCTGTCCCGTGACCATAGAGGCTATAAAGTGTTCAATAAAAATTTCAATAACAATTATTTCATTTTTTTCGCGAGTACTACACATTATTGAAAAAAAATGGACTTTAACGGATTTTATTGTGTTTACTTTACATATTTATACAGAGAACTAGTTGATAACAAATCGAACGAATATTACTTTTTCTGCGTAAAAAAAATAATAACAATGAAAATGCAATCTTGACGCGAATTTGCATAAATAATTGTCGAATAGTGTCGATATGAGTAAAGATACAAGTATTGGCTTTTAAGAGATAAAGACTAAATGAGTAGTATGGTAACGTCCAAAAGGACTTACCAGATGGCCGCAACGCGGCAAAGTGACTGGGACTTGGATCAAACACTTGACGGACGGGTCCTTAACATCCAGACTGCATGCTATTGTTGCTCTGTGACCACAGGGTAGCTTTTTGGCGATAGGCTCCTGGCAAGGCGTGCACTCTTCGGCGCACGGCAATTTACAAACGTGTAAAAGATGACATAACACCCTGAAAGTTTACTTGTACATAGACGGAGATATCAACCAAAGTTTTCATTCAAATCGCTATTTACACTAGTTATCAAGGAATCGGCTTGTACATCATAAACTGATAGTGACGCTCAGCAGGCTAAGAGGAGCATGGTTAGCATAAGTAGATAAGATTAGATACAGAGCACCAAGTTGGCTTAAGAAATCCGCTTTAGAAGCGCACCTGAAGGGTGCAGAGGGGTTAGATCGCTCGACTTTTGAGCCAAAAATAAACACCGCGATGGTCCTCTGCATATGATATATGATATTCCACCTTGACTTAAATCTTATTACCTAATATTAAATACTGTTTAATAGTCACATATAATAATTTAAAAAAATATTCAAGAGCACCATTAAATAATTTTAAAACGTTATAAATAATGTGAGCGATTCATTATGCGATAGTGGTTCTCTTCTTACTGACGTTTTCGCTATATGAAATTGATATCTGGATGAAACCAAACGCACATGATAGATTCGCGAACGCTTTCAACCATCTACGAACAAGTGCCTCCCCCGACAAGCCACCGTAGTTGTGAACATTGTTGAGCTCGTAAGGTAACGAATAACATCAGGATCACCCAGTAGAAATCATTTATACTTAAGACTTATAAAAAAACATCTCAATCGTTGCAGCTATGTCTTCAAGCACTTGCATCTGGATAGTTCTTCTAGGCGCTTCCACTACATCCGGTCAAAGATTACGCCAAGTCCCGTTCATACTACTCTTTAACCTTTAATGTTCTGCATAGCCTTCATAATGCTGTATGAAATCCATCACTCTCGCGTAGACTGTCTGCCCTCCCCGTCAATTTTACGAATTAGGTGGGTAAAAGTGTGGCTATGGTAATAAGCTTTGAAGTTTGCTATTGCTCTCTAGTCCATAAGTTTTAATATTGACATAAACAACTGGTAGACTTGTCTTGTCTATGCTTCGCATCGCACGGGGTGTTTCCCGAACGGTACACTTAATAAATGTGATGATTTACTACCCAGTGTTGGTCGTTCTTAAGCAGCTTTGATACCACTCAACTTTTCCATTCTTCTTAACGAATTTATGTTCAATTCTAAAGGTAAGCTTTTACGCTTTATTTTCTATACAGGCGTGTTTTTTGTCAAATTGTGTATTGTACAATCAATATAAAAACACGACCGCCAGCAGAACTAGACACGAAGGAACAAAAGACACGAACGAGGGAATCCATAAGGATATCCACATTCGTTTCTTTTGTGGATATAGAATAGAATAGAAGAACGGGAAATTCCCGATAGTTTAAATAGAATGTTCAGAGGAAGCGGATATTCCCACAACCGTAAAGAAGTTAATGACTACGTTATGTATATACACACTCCTTAGACTTACGTTACTTTTACACCTCTCGTCAAAATACGTTCGCGCATCAAAATCGCGCTTGATTTCATACCGAAGTCGAATGTCATTTTGCGGAAACGTTAGCAAATTAGCGAAAAACTTAAGACGTGAAACGGATCACATCACACGTGTATAAATCATATAATCTATACAAATAAGAGTGATTGTTGGTAACGTTAAAATATTTCTTTAAACGATAACATTGTATGTTTGTTATATATAACCGGTATATATAACAAACATACAATGCTTTAAGTTTTCGTCTGTCTGTCCGTCTGTTTATTCTAGCCAATCTCTAAAATAGCTAGTCTGAGTTTGACGGGACTTTCACCATATTGGCTGGTGTAACTATGGCTACTTTAAAAAAAAAACAAATGTTATCACGAGAAAGAAGTCGTCGACAACATTTATTTTTTTAATTAGTAATTACAGAATTATTTAAACGTACGAATTGTTATTACCTTTCACATTTTTCTATGCATTTAGTGTGGTTATGTCCCCGATCGTAGCCGTGACAGAGCAAAGGGCACCGATGGCCGCAGGGCAGATTTTCGATACATTTATTTGTACAACCGCCCTCTGGCATCTTATTAAAGTCTTCAGGAGTCGAAACCTAAAACATATGTAATAGTTTTTTTAACAGTTTTAAAAAAAATGAAACAGTTTTTTTTTGATACCATAATGTGATAAATCAATAAAACGTAACTAGACTAATAGTAAACATGTGCATCCGCTTGTTTCACTAACTGGCTATTATAAATAATATACAAATAGCATATCTGGACGAATAACGCAATATCGTCTATGGAATTATTATGTTATGGCATTTACTATGGAAACTGTTTATTTATTTTTCTTTTGTAATTATATACATATTATATAAATACATACGAGAATAACACTACGTTCATCACATAATAGTTTTCCTAATCGACACACTGGGTGTGGGAGTGAGAGTGTGGGTGACACTCTCACTCCCACACCCACACTCTCTGGGGACGCAGCCAGGATTACTAACCACTAAGCCGTTGTGAGTTAATATTCAAAGAGTACTAACTTGTGTGTGTATTAGTCGATTTCCATATTTCGTTTTCCGGGTCATTCAAGTTTTTTATAGGTTTAATACGAACAGTATATAACTTATTAATATGCTTATTTGAGGGACTTTTTTTCGTAACTTGAGGTAATGCTTCCAGACAAGCGTCTTTGGTAAGCTTGGTCTAACACCGGGCCCGGAGGGAGCTCATCCCCTCAAGCTCAAGGTCACACGCACTTAAGGTACGTGAGTATGATATGATGATATGAGATAGCTTATGTGTGTCGCCTAAGAATCGTCGACTTTCGGTTTTCGGACCCGTACGCAGTTGATCGGTCGACTGTTATTAGTTGATTGCTGGGAGCGGTGAGAACCGCCCTGGCACACGGGTTTAGTTTCTGTAACGGGTGTCTGTTCGAAACACAAACAACTTTGAGCAAGAAGAACAAAATTAAGCGACTGGAATGTGACCTTTATTATTAAAAAGTTCCAAGTCAGTATCAGTTGTGCCTTATCTAATTTTTAAGGCCAACATGACGGATCTTCCTTATGCCTAACGAGAATAAGCCATATAAAAGATGTTGGTCTACGATTATCTTAAGACGTAAGACACATTGCACTCAATGTTGCATGTTTCGTCATATTATTTACATATAATGCTATTCAAAAACCGGCTAACGGACACGATACCATTTTGAAGGTGGTATATGGTAGGTGCCTATTAACCCTTTTAGTGCCATATACATTTCAAATCACGGTGCCTATTTCTGCCGCACAGCAGTAGTGTGTTTTGAAGGGCACCGTGGGGCGTAGTTGTTGGGTAAAGG
>DWTZ01000140.1:0-10130 GCA_018246075.1 Lamproptera meges | reverse complement strand
ACACTGCCCCAACCACCGGACAGTGCAGGTACGAGTATCGGGGTTTATCCCCAACGACCCGAGCTTCATCTCAGTGTGCAACGGGCACACCGGTCATTTGTTCGAAAAGAACTTATGGTGGCTAATCATTTCTTGTCATCCTAAATGATTACCGGGCTTCAACTGAACTGACGTAAAGCGGTGCTTAAAGGCCATCTACGAGAAGACAAATTGTAAACAACGATGTCTGTCGTACCTTTGCTTGAACCTTACGCAATTGCCATATAATCGTGAAGATTGCAGGCGCTTACGCTCCACAATAAATCTTCCTGTTGCAGTAACTCTCGTGAAAAGGGAAGACCGTCAGGCAGGCGTGCGTGTGGACAATTGTCCGCACTGTTAAATATGTCTTTTGTTAGGCGAGTTACAAATTCTGTACAGATATACAGATTTGAAAGTCAAATCTGTCGCGCGGTATGACGTCGTTCCTGCCAAATCGTCCACCTGGGGGACCATACTTAGTGAGTGGTTGATTTTACAACCTAGGGCTAGTTATGGTTTTACACCAGGCTATATTCTGTCCACGAAATTCCAGTAACGGTGCAGATCCGGTGTGTAGGACCGAGCAAATGGCAGTCGTTTTACCGACATTTAACTCTTAACATACTTGACTCGCCATTTATCTAACCACTCCGGAAGCAAGTCCAACGACCTCTGCATTCTACTTACTGCATAATCGAAACGACGGGATGACGTGAAATAGGCACTATTGTCGGCAGATAAGGCTAGCATTACACCTCTATCACCATGGACCCAAGTATCCAGAGTGGGAATGTCATTGCGTCAATCAATCGCGTACAGCAACGGCCAGACGCAGGATCCTTACGCTACCTCAGCTAAGATTTTACGAATTGTCGAATTCGAGCTCTCAACGGAAACATAAAAGCTAGGATCATTAGAAAGGATGCAATTACAAAACCGCAAAATTGTGTGCGGTATGGTGGTATGATCAAGCAACTTACACAGCAGTCGCTCATGCCACACTCGGTTGAAGGCTTTCTCGATATCGAGAAAGACTCCGACCGACTTAAGTCCGACATTTTTGTCAAACGTAAGTTTGTGTAGCACCCGGGTCAATTAAGAAGCCGTGCTGTTCGTCACGTTTAGTGACGTGTGGCCGTAGCCTTTGCAGTAGCAGCCGCTCAAATAGTTTCGCAATATGGGATAATAGTGTTATAGGTCTGTGGCTTACAGGCAAACGTCACAAAAACCTTGCTGGTCTTTCTCATCTCCGGAAAATACGGAGTACTCTGTACGGAGTATCCCAATGAACAGACGTGTTACGGCGGTGACTGCTCGTTTGGGTAACTGCTTCAACGCCACATTCAGAATTCCGTCGTGCCCAGGCGTACATTAAGGTAACGCATAGCTCGCCTTACCTCTGCTGGGGACATAAAAACCACCTCGCTGAGTTTCGGTGTCGGGCCCGACAGGAATTCCTGTACTCGATGTTCTACTTGCCTAATATGCTCGACCAATTCGGTGCTCTCATTATTTACGGGATTGGGAGTGAACTGTTCCTCCAGTTGCTCAGCCAGAATTTCCGCACCATCTCTGGCACTATAATAACGTATGCCACCCTTGTTTATCAATGTTCACACATCATCATCAAGCATCAATACTCCGTTCCCACAACTCACCTTGGTGGTTTTTCGCCTTCGCCGACAGCTCCTCAGACAATTTCTTAAGATCAAACCTAACACGTGCGCGACCACAATTTGCGTAGTTCTCGCTTTTTATTAAGCGCCTGCCGTTTATGTTGCAGCAATTGTCAACTGCTCGAATGCTTAGCCTCCGTTAAACGTTTGCTAAGTCTTTCAGCGGCTAAATTAAAACGTCCCCTGTGGTGATTTTGTTTGGCATATAGTTTCCATTATGGAGTGGTATTTTTACAGCTTGTTCTCTCTTTTAAACGCAGTGGTCGAGCCTAACAAGTGATTAAAACCGGCAGGTGTTGGGTATCGACGTCGTAGAGTACTTCAAAACCGATTGAAACATTAAAGCGATAGCGGAGTACAATATATAAGATACTTGCACCACTCCGCACAACGGTCGGATCGGCTGAGCAAGCTCATTCTTCCAGCCTTGTTCGCGTTCCGACATCCCCACTCGAAATGTTTGGCATTGAGATCTCCCACAATCAAAGCTGGCAAATTGCTATGAAAAATAGTGTGAATATTTGAAGGCATCATTTGCGCCTTGGGCGGGCGGTACGCGGCTTAGGTTAGCTCCTTTCCTGATAAGCAAACTTGATCCCTATCGAGCGTGTAGAAATGTACTGCGCCTGCTTAATTTCATCGTGGGCCAAGTCCCTACGCACTAGGGCTGCAAAACTTGTGTATGTAAGCCCTGAGAATTGGCCTCATCGCGCCGGTACATGTAGAAGTTAGGCAGTCTGAAGATTGAACCTGGTCTATGTTTTGTCTCTCCCAAAAGGATAACATGAATGTCATACATTTGGGCTAGGGTGCGTAACTCAGCCGCTTTTGAGTTCATATCGACAGGATTCCGGTTAATTATCCTAAGTATGTTGTTAGCCACTGTAAGTTCTTGTTAATTTTGATAATGCGCGCCAAATTACCGATACGGGCTCCTGTCCGGTGCGTATTGCAGCGAAAACTTCCGAGAATAGTGATGCGACGGTGCAAACGAAGGCTCCGATTTAATCCGCGAATGATCAGGCCGTTCCGTCACACCTAGACTGGCTCGAAGTGTGCCCGCTCACCCCATGCTGTAGGCGGCGTGCTTGCCCGCGTCGGGTGTCCGTGGTCACCTCCGCCGTTTCTGTGTCGGGATTTTGGTCCTCAAATTTGACGCGTGTCTTTTTGCTTTGCTGGGTTGATGTAGCGGTCACCTCGTGCTCGCTTGCGCTCATCGTCCCTGGTTGTGATGTTTTGCGTTTTCTTTGTCGCTGACGCTTGATTGGACCGCTTGCTTTTGGTAGCCGTTAGCGAACGGCATTAATGTTGTGTTGTGCTTTTCTTGAGGTTGTTATTATTGCTGTTCCGTTTGATTTTTGATTTTATTTTGCCGTTTCTTTTTTGTTTTTTTCTTGTTTTTCTTTTGTGTGTTCGTGTTGTCTTTGTTGTTGTTTCCTTGCTTATTATCTCTCGTTTCTTGTTATAAAGTCATCGACAATAGAATAATAACACCAAATACTTTGTAGAACACATTCTAGATAAATACAAAAAAAAATGGCATTTCAAAACTTTTATAGTAAAAAAGAAAGTATATGCAATTTATGTTATCATTATAAGCAATAAACAACCCATTTCGATACTATATTATTCATATAAACTTAATAACAAAGAGGTGATTATAATCAAGTCTATCAATCTACAAGTTGTGTTATAATTTTTAGTGATAAATATTGGATTTAGCTACTATAATACCCAAAAAATATAGTAATTAAGAGCTTTGTTCCAAATTACAAGCGTGTCCAATAAAATGTTATAAATGATAATGTTATATAAGACACAGTGTCACAAAGTAGTACTTGTGAAGCAGCAAAGATGAAGAAAATTATTTTTCATAAACTGAGAAACTATTTCCATTAATCACTGAATCGCTATTAAGGACACTGTCAGACACGCGTGAACAATTTATTTGATTGAAAGCTAGAGACCCGAAAAAATATTTCATTACATTTCTTGCCAAATCACTTTCGTTTTAACCACTTAGATCACATTTAGCGTCCATCCGAAATTTTATTTCTATTTTCTTTCTCCTTTATGTCTGCGGATTTTCAACGAAATAAGTTGACATTTTTTAGTTATACATAAAATATAAAAGTAATAATAAAGTGGGTAGTGGGGTCGTCCCATTCCTACGCCTGAATTGAGTCTTGTCTGCAGAGCTGCCTTAGAGTGGGAGTAAGGTAGATCTGCCAAACCACCTGCTCGGTGTGACAATTATGAACAATATCTTTTTAATAAACGCCAATCAAAGAAAACGGCTCCCGAGATACCCTTGTCTCACCGTAACTGTGAGTATGATGTACTATGAATCCCAGGACTATGGTTCGCTAGCATCAAAAAATTAACCAGGCTACGTATAGCGGGCAAACTTTAAGACTTGGCGAAGAACACCTGGCAGAGCTGGAAGTGAGACTAGACTAGATCCGATGGAAAGTTTTAGGGTTATTTTAAGACTGAAGACCGGGAGAAGGTACCACAACCTTTCCATCGGGTCACCTATTGTTCTTCCGAGAGGGCGACTAACAACCACAAGGTGGCGTGGGATACCTCATCAAAAAAAACCCGTGTTAATATTGTCATGGTCGCGATTGTGTCAAGCAGGGTGGCGTACCTTATAATCAGGCTTACTAAGAAGTAAGCCTGATTATAAGATACGAAATTGATACAAGTGTATGCGCTCCCTTCCTCTCGCTTTGACAACGATGGGGAGGCCATATGGTGGTTTCCTGGGCCTTGAATATCATCTACTAGGCCTACTTTAATCATGATATGGGGTTTTAATGCCAAAGTGGTTGTAAGAAGGGGCACTGAGTCGTGTTTAGGACCACACGATGTCTGTAGTCAAAATCACAGGTACAAATGCTTGTCAACTTCCTCCAGAGAGAGGGGCTCTTCTTAAAGAACTCATATATTTAAGAAGAGGCTTCACAGGAAATGGATATGGCAAAGTCCCGCTGTGATCAACAGGTTCCAAACCAGAAGTGATGTACGATTAGTGAGAGGCACCCCGAATATGGTTTCTCAAAGAGAGCAGGCCTGCTTAACGAAGTCTACTCTTAGACCTAACTTGATGACCGACTTACTGTGATGGACTCGGGTAAATTCTAAATGGAATTAAAAAAACCGATTTGGTATACCTATCGGAAACCACGACAGTCGTTGACGAAGCTTATGCTGTTGTGGACTGCAAACGGGCCGCGGGTAACAGGTTTTGCAAGAGTAAAAGACTTGCATGAAATCCAAACTCTACGATGAAACACTCGGTCTGAGGAGCGTCGACAGTATGTGGACACCACTTCGACAGAAGTGGAACTGTTTTCGAAGCGAGACCTTTTCTGCTCAAATACGTAATGGATAACCAAATCGATTGATCAGAATAGAGGGTCGACGGTTTTTGTAAAGAAATTCGGGAGAAGTCATCTGACGAAGCTCAGGAACAGTTCTGGCTTGATTGCTTCCACTAAGCCTGAGATCTTTTCTGAGATAAAGGATTTCTATTGCAAATAATACGCATCACGGGCTTCTTAATCTGATAACCCGGTTATCCGCGTGCAAGCCTAACTCGACATCTTTCGTGCGAGCTTCCTGACGTCGGCTTTGATAAGGTTAGTTGGGCTCTAAGGCAGCTGAAGGGAGGAAAAACTCTTTAGAGGGATGGGATGAGCACCAAATTGCTTGGGGTGCGGGGTGGCCCAGTCCTGACCGTGTTATGAAATGTATTTGATTCCGTCTTTTAACGAGTATTTTTCTAAAGATGTGGTTGAGGTTTATCTGTTTTTTTTTAAGAAGGGAGATAAAACCGAACTTTAAACCTACCGATCTCGCTTTTGAGCTACATATACAAGCTGTTATCGAGAGTCATGCCGAATCGCCTTACTAATGTGCCTTTCAAATCTAACCACTGGAGTAGGCTGGGTTTTGGAGAGGATTTAGACTGCAACAGACTGCATCTTCACCATAAGGCAAGTAGCACAAAAGACTCATAAGTACAATCAGGCATGCCTTTGTGGACAATTCACAAAGGCATGTCATATGTCTACATTGAGCATATTTTGCATTTAGTAAGACACAACTTTGAAAAGCAAGCCGATAGGAGGATTCAGTTATGCTGGTCAGCATTTATAAAGCTGAACCACATTCTCACGTCCTCGATACCGAAGAGCTTAAGGGAGACATGCTTTGACCAATGCGTTCTTCTCGTGATGGCTTACGGGGCCAAAACGTGGCTTTGACTGAACCATTGGTCCACAAATATGCCGCGGCTTTGCGTGCTATGAAACGCGCCATGCGGAGTATCTTTGACGGAAGAAATTCATTACGAATTTTATCCGTCAAAGAACTAAGGTCACCAACATAGTACAAAGGATTAGCTCGTAGAAGTGGCAGTGGGCCGGTCACGTAGACTGAAGAATGGATGACTGATGGGCCTATTAAGTTCTGGAGTGGTGGCCACGTTCGGGAAGACGGAGTGTTGGCTAACTTCCGATCAGGTGGGATGCCGATCTCCGTGCAGTAACCGGTTCAATTTGATGGCGAGTAGCAGGGGATCGGCCGTCTTGGCGTTCATTAAAAATGGCTAAGTAAAGGCTGACGATGATGATGAATAATATTAGGCTAAAATAAATGACTGCCTAATGTTCTGTATTTGGTTTTTTAAGGTAGAAATTGAATAAATTTTAAGGTGTCTCCTTTGTGCAGGAGACCGCCTGAGGAAGTACCACAGTAGTGCTAATTAGTACCGCAAATTAATAGTGTTTACGGGGTAAACAAGACGCAACGTCCTATGTCTCAGGACAACAAGCTGATTTGTAGTCTCGTGCAAAGTTTCTTATAGGCAAGGCGTGTCACTTATCAATGGGTCCTGCTAGTTTCGCTTCATCATCAGCCTGCGTTCGTCCACTGCTGGACATAGGCCTCCCCTCTAATGCACTTTATGAGGGGGTTTTTGGACCATATCCCACCTTGCTGATCCAATGCGTGTTGGTGGGTCCTAGTTTCGTTTAATAATAAAAGAATGTTGTTCATATTTAGAAATTAAAATTAATGTTAGAGTAAAAATTTTACATTTTATTCCAAGAATCTATTCAAAAGATTTTCCTATTCTTTTCATGTAACGATTTTAAAAAAATATAGGCTCATATTATTACAGATAACGTATGTTAAAGATATGTATGTACTGGGCCTTAGTTTTAAAATAATTTCGGAAGAAGGTTCCAGGGAATCATTAACAAAGTAAAAATCTTGATCCAATAATTTTTTATGAGGTAATATATTTTTTGCGTAATAAACAATTATTTCAACAACATTATTAATATTTTTTCAAATAAAAATAGAATAAACAAGAAATATAAATATTTTAGGAGAAAATTTTTCAACATATAAAAGCATTTATGGTAATGCGCACGAAGCGGGCAACAAGATACACAGTTTTAGCTGAAGCTCGTTGGATATGTTCTTGAAAATAGAGATAAAATATTTGGGCGCTATTTGCGGTCAGGGAAATCTTAATTTATGACCCGTTTAACTAAATTAAGCGGCGGAAGATAAGTAAATCCACAAAATCCACCTTTAGGTAAATAGGACTACACTTATTCCTTATACAATGATGGTTTTAGCTACGGTCAACATAAAAAAAATTAATAAACATTTAATACTAGTTTATAATGAGCCATCATAATTAAAACAGTTAAACATAAAATAGCTAATATGTTTCTTAGGAAAAATTTCCTATCGTTTAAGCTCAATTTATTTATTTATTTATTTATTGTGGAATCAACAGGATTAGATTTAGATTTAGATCGATGGGACGGAAAACCGACACGACCGGAGAGAGATCAGGCGCAGGACCGAATTTTAATTACAACAATTCAAAATTGTTGTGTTCCCGAATTCGAACCCACGGCCTCCGGTTTATAAAACGCAAGCCAATACCACTAGGCTACGGAGGCCTATTTATATGCCACTAATATACCACTAACTATACTTTATATACTAAATTAAAACATTATTTTATAAATCTATTTAAACATATTGATTTTTTTAAACATTGCAATAATAATGTTACTTCACCAAATTACTTGACCGTTTGGTCTCCCATGTCGAGGCCATTTGGATCCGTCTGGCATCTATCTATATGCTTATTATGCATTATTATACATGATTAATTTTTAATTATTCTTATACTTAATTTAATATGAGTAATTAATAATTAAATGTCAGTCAGCCGAGAAAATGATTTTAAAAGTATGAAAGAATGTAATGGACTAATATCTACAAGGGTTTTGAAGAGCGAACTATCAAATTAACCTTTCGTTACAAAAATAGTTTAGAAATTTCAGAAATCTGTTTTTACTATATTAGTAAAAGCTAATTAATGACCTTTTAAATTTCCTTCGAAAATAAAAAAACATATTTATTTATAATAAACCATCCACCATCGATTAAATATATATCGATTAGATATAATACTATATACAGCATTCCCGAGCACCATAATACACTAAAATACCATAACAGAATAATTAATTAACACAAAAGCATGGTGAGTAATTAATAAAATAGATATTAAAAAAAGAAATTTCAATTTGAATTATCACGGTAACAATGAACCGACTGTATTATTCGACGTTCGAAATTTCATTTCAAGGTTTACCGCAATTTAAACACAACCAATGAGATGGAAATTTAAATTCAAATTTCTTCGGTTTTATTTTGTGAATAACACGTTTTATAATTATCTTGTAATTCATAAAAATAGTACACATTTTTCGACGTTAATTATTTTTACGGGTTATATCGATATTATTATTTAGATAACGTGATGATCGATATAGTATTAGGCCGATAAATAAAAAAAGTGATATTCTAAATTGATTTGTAGTAATAAAAAGGTAAAGCTTAAAATAAAAAAAATATATATTTATAAAAGGTTCCATAAAGAATTATTAGAATATCATTATACTAATATCTTTAATTATTAATATCTGTTATTTAATTAATAATATCTGTTTTAAAAGTAAATTATTTTCCTCATCATACTGTGGTGTGTAAAAGTAAAAATATTTTAGAAACCCTTCTTACAATGAGAGTAATGTACGAAACGGTCGTATCTGGCTTCAAACCAAATACCACTCAAACAATACAAGCACGTTACGCATATGATTGTGTATGAGTGTATGGTTTGAATAATAAATAATGTCCTCATAACCGGTATCTGCTTCATAACCTTATTTTATACATACACATTTACACCTGTGTCGTCTTTTGCTTCGTCAACTCTCTCTCTCTCTCTCTCTCTGCTAATTAGTTCCTCTGATACATCCGCCTCCTTACGTTCCAATCCATTCATTCACTAAACCATTCCTAAAAGTAGTAGTGGTATGCAGAGAAAACTTACATGTTTATCTGAATGTTTGAAGTTTCATTTGTTAGTCGAGTTTTCGGTCCAACGAGTGGCTCTGCTTCCCAAAGATATCATCGGAGTATAAATGTAGGGCAAAGATATACAATGAAAACTAAATTGGTTGCATATCGATGATTGGAACACGTGCTACGTATTTTTGTAATCTATAATCATTCGTATTGGGTGCAAGGTTTGCATCTAGATGCTTTTATTTGCTAACGTACCGAGTTTACAGTTTTCTGTCCTGTATTTTATTGTAAATATATTTTTCATCTCACATAAATACATAAAAGTATTTTATATGCATTTTACAAGCAGACTTAAATATTTTTCTTAAATCCTAATTTTTAAAGAGATTCCAAGTACCTAATGTTTCTTAGTTCAATAACATAGTTACGCAACTGTATTTATATTTTTAATAAAAATCTTAAATTTAGAATTTCCCATGCAATTATAATTAACATTGTGTCAAATAAGTTTTCCCACAGTTTATTTACCTTCCAAATAACTTTCCTCCATAGAATGTTATTGCTCATCTAGATGGAACAATTAGAGCATTATTCGTCGATAAATAATTAACCGTATTAAATTAAAAATCTTTCTTGCTTTACTGCGTTAAAAAAAATCTTTATCCATTTTTAAACAAAAAACGAAGAGGGAATTTTATGTGATTTTATTTTACGGCGAGCGGACTTGTGTCGCGTTATTTTCTGCATTCATAATGGACAAAGCTATATCATTTACTGTAAGGTCAATGTTTTGCTCGTCTCGTCACTACAATAAACATAAAAAATAGCCATCTTGATGCTTCAATAACTTCTTTTCAGGTCACATTTTGCTCCTTTAATTTGATTTTCGATTGATTTCAAGTTGAACTAGGAAATTAAAATCGATGGGTTTTCAAGAAAAACTAAATTGAAGCCATTTTTTCTATACCCAATTTTAGGCCGTTAACTGAAGATATACGGTCCAAAAACCCCCTCATGAAGTGC
>DWTZ01000139.1:0-10163 GCA_018246075.1 Lamproptera meges | reverse complement strand
TGGGGTCACAGGGACGTTTTCACGCTCTTCTGCAACCCCAACAGCGCTGGCCGCCGAGGCAGCCCCGTCTCTGGCCTGTGGCCCAATTCACCACGGGGCACGTCGGAACTCACGTACCCTTCGAGGTGTCATACGTGTGCTCAAAACACATATATTCAGTATTTTATCGCAATGAAAAAAATCTAAATAACTGAACCCTTTTTCGAGACTTCTTGAGCTGTAGGTGATAATATCGATTTTTAAATCAAATATTCCAATTTATAACAAAAAAATATACGATGAAATAAGTAAGCTATAATGAAAAAGACCTCTTGTAATATACCATGTTTTTTGCAGCTGTACATATTTCTAGAAGGTTGAAAATACCCAAAATACAGTGTCCACGGCGCCCGCATATATTCTTTAATACTTCGGAGAGATTATATAAACAGTAAAACGTTTATTTGTACAAATCTTCATCAGCGGCCGTTGAGTTGCAATCAAAACATCAGTAACGCTCGGAAGCGGGCGTGTAAATACAAAAACAATCCTAACACTCGAATCAACCATATTCCCGCTTTGTGATATCGCCCCCACAAAAAAGCGTGCAAACAGTGACGTTAATCCTTATAACTGGACGGGGACAAAGGCACTCGCCATTATCAAAACATTAGCGCGCGCTTGTCCGCGGGGCGCCAATTATTCTCGTTGGCAACCCCATCGCGCGATCGTTCCGCGCTGGCAACACCGTTACGCTCGTTTGTCTGTGGCCACTCGGTGATGTAGTTTTTCTATCTAACCATATCGATGTTATATTTAAAAGATTTTCTGATTCTTTGGATAATTTCACTATTTAGAGATAATAAGTAAACCAAACAAATCTCATACTAGCTATTAGATAAGCCTTAAATTTGTCCCTTAACTAACTTTACCACCAAATAATTTAACTCCAATATATAGTATAATACGGAAAGATTTGATTTTCCATTGTTACTTTTTTTTTAACTCAATTGCAATTTTATTGCAATCTTTTAATTTATTCCTTTCCTAGATAATATATTTACATAAAATTGAAAAGATAAATCAAGATCGACATCAGCTATTAACTAAAATATGAAATTTAGTTTGTACAACCCTTACTGTCATCATTAGCGAGAGCTGATTTAGAAAGATTTAAGATTTGAAATAAAAGCCTTAATATTGTATGTTGATGAAGTTTATTAATATACCAGTGTGTCGCCATAACATCACTAACGCCGGACAATCGCGTGCGAACCTCATTTCGGCACGCGACCCGCTCCCAGTGGGTTGTCGATGTTCCTCCATACGACATCGTTACTGTAATTGCAATATTATTACGTAAGCTTACGAAGTTGTTACTGACCGAGTTGTTGCCCCGATCCTTAACGAACGAGTTGGATAGTTTAAAATCCATCGTAATATTACGCTTGCCCTGACAGTGCAGATTAAATGCAAAATTATCCCACGTATAATATTCTTAAACTTAACTTAAGTAAACAAAACCGATATATCCAATTAACTTACAATGTACTAGCACGGTCCTAAATTATTTGGCAAAAGTATTTTTATATAAAACACGTAATTTAAAAAATCTGTTATACAGCAATATATTTATGCATTATTAGAGATATTTTGGTAAGCATAGACATAACTATTAATCCGCCTCTTATAAAGCCTGTTTTTACGTTCGCAATAAAGTATAAATAAACTAGCAATTGAGGTGTACCTACATTTTAATCGAAATATATGTAAACAGAGTAACCCGATACATATCGGCGTAGCAACATTCGTATGGTGTTGTTATTAATCGACTGTGACAAACATCTTGGTGACAATGGTTATGTGTGTAATTGAAACCTTGGTTATGTATGAAATTTATAAAGTCAACTTACAGCATGATGTAGTAAGTATTTAGAATTAAATTGTGCTGAATAACTAATGCATACCATTCTATTGTTAAAACGAATTCGTTTAACATACAACAACGCGCGAATTTCTCAAGAGAATCGGGAAAGCTGCAGTCTTCGAGCAGTATTAATAACAGAAATCATATTGATCACCGAGCAATTAGTCCTGTCGATTAATAAAGCATTGGAGTGAACGGGCGGCCACAATGGCGCGGTGTTTAACACAAATAGATTTTAATCCGTCGCCATTGTCGATGGTTACGCATTTTCCCGCCCTTTTGTGAACCGTTCGGATATCGCCACTCGACCGCTCCTTTCACGACTCATTTCTCACCTTATACCCGCTAATTGTGGGAAAAGGGAGCTAAAAATCTGCAATTTACTGTTCCCTCGAGAGAATAGCTAGCTTGCCTTGATATGTTTACGTTAGTTTATAATCACGTAAGACTTGATTTAATGTTGCCTACTTTGACGTTATGTCAGAAATAATTCATTCTAAATGAACTTTAATAATTCCCAAATATTATTAGATAGTATTCGTACCCCTTAATACAAAGAGTTACTTAACACAAGCATCCGCAACAACTGTAACAATAGAGCCACGATTTGTTTAATACCATAAACAAAACATTCAACCTTAACAGGCATCGCATTATCCGTAACAGCGATATCACGGCGAATAAAAAGAGTAATCTCAAAAGCAAACATTCCCGCGCAAACTGTTTCCGATGGCCGCCGCCCGCGGGCAGAGCCAGCCTCCCGTTAAACCGAGCGGCACCGTGGGGTCGACCCGGGGCGCGCCTGTGGGAACGACGCCTTTGTATCCGGACATTCAGATTGCTCAGCGCTTTTGGAGCAACTCAGACGACGAACTCACCGCGCCCATTGTCGCCAGATCGACCCTGTCAGCGTCCTTTGTTTGCCAAACAGACGCGCTAGCGGCGCGGAAGAATTGCACCGCTGGACTTATGGCACTGTGCGTTGCCTGCTTTTTGATGGATCGCGGAAAAACAATGGTGTATAGTACGATTGAAACGAATTAGTGATATCGGTTCATTGAACTTTAATTTGCGAGGTTCAATTAGGTCGTTCGCACGATTCTTTTAAGGGATGCTGATTGAAAGCGTGGGCAATACAATCTATTGTTTAAATCGAGAGCGATATTTTGCAAATATAAGTTAAACGTTCCCATAACAATGTACGTTTTCACCATTCGCGTCGCCCCAAATCGGTTTCAAAACATAATAGAACTAATACAATAGTTTGTGTTGAACAAGATTTTATCGGTAGTTTAGTTTAAACAATTTGCTGAAACCATTAGGCTAGATAGTTTACAGTCAGTCACGAATTCTCTACAGAATATTTGCATAAAATTGCAACCGTCAAAACTGCTGCATACCGTAAAATTTGAGTCATGGATGAGCAGAAACTTTTGAATTATGGTGACATTTGGATGCAGATTAAACACAACTGGTTAGGGTAGATAAAAAATTGAAGAGCGGCACACTCGAGGTCGGCAATTGGACGGCCCTCCAGATCGGGACAGGTGTGTCAATGCGGCACGTGCTAACGAGGATCGCGGTATATCTCGCAGATCTCACGTACATAACCTCTAAACGGGGAGAACTGAGAGGCGCGTGTCAAATCGCTCCCTCACCTACGAGTGGCGGGAGCGGCCAATTGTCGCACGTAACGCACTCGAGCGGCCATTGTTTAATAGACAAACGTTTTGACATTATCTGTGTGCGATTACTTTTTGTAACGTCGTTTTTTTTGTAGACTACCAGAGACCCGGCCACTCGTTACTGCGGCTTAACTTTTCGTTGTATAACATTGTTGTAAACCAATCAAGAAATGGTAGGAGAACATCAGTCACCGTTGTGTTTTCATAGATTGATTCCATTACTAAAAATATCTCTCGTCTACTACCGTTGCCACTTAATATAATGCAATTATTATTTACCTGAATTTTAGCTAACGTATCTTTCAAGTTGGATCAAAATCTACGCGAAGCGCCAAGTTAAAATAGTCTACGAGTCGATCGCGGATAAAAAACATGACACGTAATTTACATATATTATTTAAGCCTTATATAATACAGACTGTACAACCGTCAAAAATGTATAAAAATATTGATGATAACAATATTTTTTTTGGGGTGTAAGGGGCTCCACATAACACCATTAGAACCACAGCCAACCTCACCTGCATGTGGTGCACCCTGCTGACCAACGAACGAGGCTCTGGCGAAAGACCCACCAACCCACATTGTACCAGCGTGGTGGTATACAGTCCATAACCCCCTTATGAAGTGCATTACGGGCTGATGATGATGATGATGTTATCAGTCCAACTATACTAATATTATAACAAAAAAAATAATTGTTTGTTTGTTTGTCTTGAATGGGCTCCGAAATTATTTAACCCCTTTAAAATATTATTTCTGCACTAAAAACAGATACCTTTGGTTAACAAAGCCTGATTTTTAACCTAGGAAATTCTTTCCCATCTAAGTTACTTTTAGTAACGAGGGGAGTACCATGGTCACAAATAATCGTACGGCTAAGTCGTCAGCAACCGTGATTGGTTTTAAAATATCAATACACAAAATTAAATGGCGAAGCTCCTCGCAATCCTAATCAAGGTTTCAACGATCTATCATTTCAAAGTTTTTTTATTCTTCCATACCTTTGAACCAACTTTGTTCGTAATTTATTATTAATATTAATGAATTTTTTTATCATTAAACATTCATACCATTATCTTTTTTCATCAAGTTTCATTTACGATTGATTAATTACTCAATTACTTGAAAGGATTCAAACATTTCTGTTCAATGTACACTTTTATCTTTTTTGTTTTGTTTAACAGCTTAAAAAGTTTAGGATACATTTTATGCCATTAATCATTAACATTACGTTCAAGTTCCTTGTCCGTGTTAATTTACTCTCTAACATGTCTTTTTTTAATCATTTATTTGTTTTTTACTACCACTCACTAGAAGTATTCTTAAAACAATCAATTGCTCTGACTTTTGCCTTGCATGTTACTTCTCATGGTGTAACGTTCCCTTGATTTTATTTTTACTTCCATTGGCGTAACTAAAAATGTTAAAGTTCTTAAATTCATTTCATACTTTCTATTAGTAAGGTGGATACTGTATATGACTTTACTAAATAACTAATTATTACAACTAATTAATACAGTTTCACCGATTTCTACCCATTCCACCCTTCTCCTACATCTGAAAATACTTAAAACGCAAAATCCTGAAAACTTCAACTCAGAAATATATTCGCAGTTCGCTGTATCCTAGGGAGGCTAGCGGCAGAGCTTAACACCGAGGCCACTGCGTGATACCCAGATAAAAAGGCTAAAAAATAAGGGCTCGCTAGCACCGAAGCTTCCTGGCGTACTACGGGGTTCCCTCGCCGGGCTCTGAGACTTGAGAAGTCACTGAATAAAGAAATTGTTTCAATAACCATGATTCATCGTCAGAAAGGAACATGGTGGTCGTTTTAATTAGAGCTAATACAACATTACTCATACTTGCCCATGTCTTTTGTAAATTAAAGTAAATAAATAGTGACTTTCAAAAATTTGTTTTTTACTATGCCCGTTGATGGTTCATTCCAATTTTATAATTAATACCTTTGCATACCAACTCCTGTGAGAAAACAAGCGAATTACTTAGATCTGATGTTTATCCATCCTACCCTGGATTTCTAACTTTGCTAACTACTTCTACCTTATCAATGCTGACTGAAGAATCTTCATCACTCAATACTTCTATTAGTTGATCTAAAAAAATATCTCAAATGTTTTCTATCGAAATTAACTTCCTACAATAGCCTTATAGAAAGTTTATCTCTAATCAACAACGCATCAGAAGCAGTACATCAGTGAAATGTTATGTTATTTGGTTTATGTAAAAAAAGGGGTTTTACACAGAACGTGTACTGTGTTAAACCTCTTTTGCATACGCAGTTTATGATATTTCTAACTTTTGCTTTTAGCTTTTATTGTTTTACTAATTATTCACTAACTATTATACTAATTAATTCCTAAACAATATGTTTCCGAAATATCTAAGAAACCTTTATTAAAATTACTAAAACTTTACTCAGAATTCTCCTATTTTGACTTCACTCGTTGTTACGCCATTCCAAAATTAATAACTGTCCAACAAATCAACTTCATAAATTTAGTATAGGCATACATTTACCCGCGTATCTAACGTTTATTAATTACTAAACATAACAGCTAGTTTTTTTATTCAGCCATATCAGTACATATTCCATTTGAATAACTATAATAATATAGTAACACAAAAAGCTTTAGTAAAAAAATAAAGCACTTAAAACAGATGACTTATCTTGATTCCACAGCAATTTTTTTGCTCGCATAGCCATTTAGCTACGCGAATATTCACAGCAAAAAAATGACCTATGTTATGTAATTAGTATTGTTCTAAAATAAAATATGAAACCAACAAACCCTTTGCCATGATAACACGACACTACTTTAGCTTCGCTATTCTTAGGGCTATGTCGGTGACTTTGGTTCTTTTACGGATCTCCTCATTTATGATTCGAAGTGGCATTTCATTCTATTTCATTGGGGCACATATGACGAGTTGATGTATGTTGGGGTCCAAAAGTGCTGGAACGGCGAACCCATACTAGACGGCGCAGTGTAGGCAGGCCCCCCAAATTATGTATACGTATGTATGTATGCAAAGGTGGACCGATAATACAAAGAAGGTCGCCGATAGACGCTGGAGCCAGACCGGGCAAGATCGGGCCTTGTGGGCATCATCTGGTGAGACCTTTGTCTAGCAGTGGACGTGCATCGGTTGAGGCAAACGCACAAACGAACACAATACCGTTTAGCCTTAATCACACTTTTCTTAAGGCAAATTCATATACTTACGATTCTTATGCAAATACAGTAAAAGTAAAAGAAAAAAGTAAACAGACATAATATTTTTACGTGGTTAGATTCGAATGTACACTCTCCGGCGAGACAGTGAAGGTCACTAGCGTCAATCGGGTCGCTGAAAATGTTGCAGCTCTTTTAACCTAATTACGTATTAATCACATAATCTTTAGATCATCTGAAGAAATGTCATGGCAATGCATTCGCTTCTGGCGTTATTAGTTTAAAATTAGACTAAGTTTAGGTAAATTTCCTATCTTATCCAGCTTTGAAACGGTATGTGGAAGTAGCAACATTCCATGTCACGAGGTTACAAAGGGATTTGTGTTTACTTAACGTCCTACGCTGCATTTCTTATGTATAATGCATATTAGTTATATGTAATGAATAACTAATTGCCATGTTAAAATGTTTTCTTTTTCTTTATGTAACTTAATAGACATGAGGCAGACGACCCAAAAGTTTGTTGGGAAATCTTCAACCTATAAGTAACAGCCAGATGCATGCCTTTGCCAAAAAAAAACAAGCTTATTTATTACGATGTTAATACGATGCCATACATACGTTTGGAGCAGCTATATATCTGGCTAAATAATAATTTCTACTTTAACTTGTTTATAACATTCAATTACCATATTAACTGAATTCAAAACAGCCAGAAGTTAAGCATTCGTCTGCATAGTTTCTTCTGTGTACATACCTTTAATTATGTCTTCGACATTTACAATTTGTCTATTTCTTTGCTTTTTTACAAATGTATGTGCTAAATGCACGGAAGCTCCAGCTCCAAAGTCAATATAATAATCTTTTTAATGTTTATTAAACTCACTGAGAAGTTATTAGTGACCACACAACGCACTTTACCAGAGAATTTATGAGACATTTGTTTTTCTATATGTATTATTTTCGACAAAAGAGTCCGAAACCTCTTTCCAGTGTCCGTCATCATGGACAGAACGTGGGATGATGATGATCCCACCGTAAAGTGGATTAATGTGTATATTAATCGCGTAAGTAAACGAAATTAAAAACCTATTTTCTTTATTTATGCGACAATAGTACAGATTGAATTCAATTTTTACGTATTTATCACGTAGAAAACATTTTGTTTCCGATGTTTGGGACTCTCTCTAGGGTCCAGACGTGACCTGGATTTCATCAAAAAACTGTAATCGCTTAAGAGTTTATAAATCGGTATACCTAATAAAGAGTAAAAGGTAAGAGCAACAAACTCGTTTTAACGTCACGATAGTCATTTTCTCTGCCAGCTTAAAGATGTGTATGTATGTCTCGTTTAATGTAATGACATTAAACGAGACACGAGCTGTCAAAAAATTGAACATGATGTCGGTGTGTATAAAAAAAAAGATTCGCAGTTTCGATTGAGACGAGAACTATTTTAACAAAAACAAAAGAACTTTACTCGATAGAATAATCTCTTGGAGCCAATGAACTTTTAGCCGAGCAGAAAGTAAGGCCATTGGAACGAGTACGAAGCCCGTGAAAATTACATCTTTCTTGTGCCTATCTCCATTTTTCCCAAACTTTCATGAGGTCGGCTTCTAGTTTAGCAAGATTTATCTTAAAAACAGTTTGTACGCAGATCGTTTGGCATCTAAACTCCACAACCTCAACACCACAATACAAGGGTTATACTGCATTCGGAGGATGAATTAGTTGTTAATAAATTTTAAAGGCATTGACGTCCTTTTACCACTGCCAAAGAAGACCTTGACAACTGGGTCCGAGTTTTAACATGCTCATCCGATGCATGGATCATGTTAGTTTTAAGACAATTTAGTTATCGACCCATATTGTTTTCAGTTTGCTTAAACGATAACGGAGTCTTGTAAGCGATAACACACCGTTTCCCACAGGATTTGAACCCACGACCATTAAGCCGCGGAGGCTGTAAGGTTATTATCATCTGCACTTTGGAAACTAAGTTTAACATGTGATAAGCCAAGGATAATTCATTTCATTGTTTTTAAAACTTACGTAATAATTTTAGTTTTGATGCATCAAAAAGTTATAAATTCAAAACAACACATATGTAATATCTTGATCGCTGATTGATTGAATCTAAAACAATTTATAAATAAAAAACAAAGCTACGCAACATTATGCAGCCAGCAGCGAGCTTTATAAGAAAATCTGCATTAGAAACTAGCTTAAACTTATTTGAACCTTTTCTAAGTTAAAATCATTACAGCTAATGATAACTTCAGCAACTTATCATTAGCCACGACCGAGAGAAACCTAATTTGAAATGATCCGAGACTACGTATTAAATATTGCAGTCACGTGCAATACATTTGTTGTTTTTTTAATTTGATAAAAAATCACATCAGTCGTGTATTGAACTGATCTGTTTTTGTTCACAATCATGACTAAGTCTCAGCACCAAGCGAGATGTCTTATGTTTGTAAACAAACCAGATTGCCGTAGGTTTTGTGTTATATTTTTGCTAAATTTTTGCGTCAAAAATTTAAAAAACTAACTCAAATATTATAGATGTTCTTGCTGTTCTTTTTCGAGAGTTTTCTCGTAAATATTGAGAATTAGTCATGGTTTTAATGTGTAAGTGTATGAGCGTAGTATAATAATATCCATTCACGATATCGCTAATCGTTTACTGTCTCTGTAAATTAGTGGTAAAGGCCTTACACTTTAGAAACCTGTGGTCTTGATTTCGAATCTTGCAGGGACTCAATCACGTTTAATTTTTTTTTCAAGTTGGTTGGTAGCGCGGGCTGGTCTGTCTCAGAAATGTGAGAGATAAGAGAGAAAGAGGTTATTTTATTTATTTAACCTTTATTGCAAACCTTAGAATAAGCTTAACATGAGGCGGCTCAATGATATACAGCATTCTCTACCAGTCAACCCGGGGCGAGGTGAAATATTGCTATAGGTGCAATATATAAATATTTAGTGTTAAGTAAATGCATTTGTACATATCTACCTACATATATTTTATATTCCTATACGTCACGACTCACGGTGCCGAGACATTGACACTTACGGTTAGATAGGTCCACAAGTTAAAAGTCGCTCAGCTAGCTATGGAGAGTGTTATACTCGGAGTAACTCTTCCTGACGTTCATTAGTGCTCAGTAGAGCCTAAATCTAATAAGCATTTTTTTTTTATTTTGAAGGATCGCATCAGAAATGATGTGATCCGCCAGAGAACTAGAGTCACCGACACAGCCCAACGGAAAACTCCAGCTTACGGATTCCCCGCCACCAGGTTAAGGAGGGACATGTGGGGCTTCCCGGCCAAGATGGAGCGGCCGGTAAACCCACTAAAAAACCAATGTT
>DWTZ01000138.1:0-10166 GCA_018246075.1 Lamproptera meges | reverse complement strand
GATATACGTAACGGATGCAAAATATACAGATTCAGTATGGGATTTTATGATTTCATTGCAAATAAAACTATGCAATATTGCAATTCAATATTTTATAAAGACGACTCGCACTTTGACTATATTTTTATATATTTAAGCTTTTCTAAAAACACATTATGTAAATATCGACCTACAAATGTTACAAGTTTACTTTGACTTCGAGATTGGGTTTTTTAATACACATCCCGTACACGATTTATACGTGTACGTTGTTATAAGTTCACTATGTATAATTTTTTACATGCATCATTATATATGCAAAATAACATAAGTAATAGTGTACGGTAAGGTAGGTGCTTAATAACACTGATTATCCTATATTGTGTTTTGTAAAGATTCTATTTTGCCGCGAGAATATTTCCAGCAGTAATTTGATGATTACGTGTATTATGGCAGCAATTGATTTTTAGAATAAAATGCATTAATTCACTGATTAAAATATATAACAAGAAAAACAAGGCTATCAACGAGAACAAGTATATGTTCTATAAATATATATAACATTTATAAGTAATTTAATACAACATTGATTGTTGCTTTTTTCAACAATCGATCATTTTTTTTAATTACGAGACGAGCAAGACGTTCTTAAAACGGTAAGTAAAACCCTTGCCTGTAAGATAAGTAGCATATGATGCCACAAGTTTACTCACCACCCCGAGACACAAGGTTACAGACAGACAGACACATCGTCTCGTTTACAAGACGATACATTTAAAGAAAGCATTCAGTAATTAAAGTTTCAGTAACAAAAGATCGTAATTAATTGATTTTAAATACAATTACCGCTCAAGAATATGTCACAGTAATTAAGCTAAGAACATTAACAATACGTGTGTTCCATTACATAACAATTATTTTAAAGATACATAAAAGAAACCTGTCACTTAAGTAGTGCCCGACCAAATGTTAGGATACACTCGGAAGTAAAGAGCAAAATATCGTCAGCTTCTACGTGAGGGCCAGGCGGGAGCAGGATAGAGGTAATGTGCATTTTTTAATTACGAGCTCATAAACGACTTTGTACAAATTTATAAAATAAGGTGTTCGTTAAAACAAAAAGTAATATATTATGTTTATTATGAATTCTATGGGTCAAAAACCTTTTACTTGACGTCTAGACCTATACACTAAAAACCTAGTTAAGTGCAAAGAACCACTAGACTCATTTTCCCTCAAGTTAAAATGGTTATGCTTGATACGACAGTTTCAGACAAATATTTTTCAATACCTCAACACGCACAGATACTTGAGCCAAGTAATTTACAGTACAGAAAAACAGTAGACTTTAATACAACCACACCGTACAAATCGGTTAACGATCGTCTACATCGACGCACAAACTGCAAATTTCCAATAAAACTTGAACAGGAATATCCAACTCACTGGCCTCGATATTAACACAAGTTGGCACGTGAACTTTCTATTGCAAGTGTTTGCTAGTACGGTAATAATAATCGACATTTTCTCCATAGGTATAATTCATTGACTAATGATCGCATTAGCTGGACGACATATAGGAGAAATCTATTAAACTCAACAAGTTATATAAGTTGATAAAAAAACGAGAGCTTAGTACGACACCGCTTTGCTGGCTAGATTCTAAAACAATCACAAACTTACAATGATACGCGGCAGTATTGCAGAAAATCACCAATAAGAAAATATCTAGTCCTTGTAACTGCTATTATACGACCAAAAGTACTAATTTCCTCGCATCTCAATATCCAGAACAAGACTAAAGTTATACAAAAATTTTAGAAGGGTTATTTTAAGAAATGAGCTTAAGGAGCATATTTACTTACATGTCACTTGAAATATGAAGCAATTTATTATGACGGGATTCACAAATTAATACAAAAAACGAGAATGCGTAATATTTATTTAAAAAGCAAAACCTTGTGTGAATCTCTAATAGCGCTCACATATTGATCCAATATCACGCGTTAGTCCTCGTCTGGCGGGAGTAACAGAGAATCAAGTGAGCTTTATGATATGGTACCATTAAAGTTTGACCCTTAGCGTTTGTTGTTTTCGTAGCGTGTGAGATTTTCTTAGCAGGCGGGTAGGAAAGCAAATAGCCTATGAAGTTCTCCAAGAAAAATATGATCGAAGCAATAATCCAAATAGTATACACCAAAAATAGTCAAGGCGGCGATTGCCAGCCAGACCTAATAAGAAAAGGATTATGTTCACTTCATAATTCTTATTGAAACAATCACCCTTAATCTACCCGAGTTTCTTTCGCCGGTTATTCCCAGTTCAGAGGCGTCCTTGATGCAAACCGATGGTGGCGTCTTTGAATATAAACAAGTGTAAAACTTGTATGTTTAATAAAAATATTTGATTTTGAATTCTGTCGCCCATAACAGAATTTACTCAGAATCCGCCATGCTCAGTAGCCCCGAGCCACCCACACACACTCGTTTGTGTCAATTGAACGTGTCGGTTTTTGTTATGGCGGCCATTTTCTTATTTTGCGCTCATTGAATCATTTTAGGTAACCGCCCGTGATTATATAATACACGAAGAGTACTTTTTTCAATTTACCAATTCTCAGAACTCATTTTGATTACATTGAAAATAATTTTTACGAAATCTTACGTAACTTTTTATAAATAAGTAACATAAGTTTATCAACGCGTAATTAAACTTAACTAAAAGTAATACGGTCGACTTGTACACGTCTTAACCCATATAACCACCATGACTTCCTGTTTTTCTGAACATCGCCAAGATAACAAACACTGAATGACGATACACCAAAAACAGCTTCTGCTTTTTGCTTTTGAATTAAATATCTTTATGAATTTACTCTGGCCAAGTGGAGGGAAGAGGAGCAATGTGTAGGATACCCGAAAGAATAACCGGTACACCACTAAAACCTTTGCTTCTTTCTCGTTTGACTTTGTCCGGGGCCGCGGGAACGTTTAACAAATTTTAAGTTCTAATGGCGACCCTGGCGCGACGCGTATTAATCTATTTATTAATTAAATTTAGCATTTATTAAATTTAGTCAGGATATTAAATAAGGTGGCGTTCCACAAATAAAACTTTCGAACCACCGTTTGACTACTGTTTATGTAATTGTAGTATTCTAGTACACTAGAAAATCTAGAATGCATCTAGTGAGATGTTTTCCTTTGATTACTCAAATAATTGCCACCTTAATGTTTAAAACTTGATATTGCAAAAAAAACAAAAAAATTCAGAATAAACGAGATAAAGTAGAATTGCACAAAAAAAATTAAAGATTCTTACGTAAATTCATAAACAAAAGATCACACCACTAACTGATAGGTAGCTTGGCAATAATTTAAAATAAACATTATACCTAAACGAAATCTCCAAATCTGGTAAATATTTTATGCCCCCCGAACCCGCAAATTGTAGGAATCTGTAACCTTAAGGGGTCACAGAGATAATAATATCGTCCGACCCAAATTCGCCAGCCGCCCCGAGGGCACTATTAACTTAGGCCGTGTTAACTGGAAAATGTATTTTAGATGGGATCTGTGATCATGTAAATTACATTGTTATTATGTATCTACATTTAAAAACATACTCTATCTGATATTATCGATATCTATTCCAATACTACATATTGATAAATAGAATTTTTAGAGGTGGTAGGTAACCTTTTTACGGGGGGCCGTTTGGAGCAGCAACAACGCAGTGCCTATATCGGCCGCAAAACAATAGTGTAATAATTCCTGTTCCTGTTTGAAGGGCACCGCAGAAAGCCGGTTAATCGAGACGTAACAACTAACGTCTCGGGGTGGCGAATGGACTTATGGCATCATACGCTACATTTCTTATGGGCAAGATGTATCACTTACTCTTAGGCGAACGTCTTGCTCGTCTCGTCGCTGCAATATATTATAAAAAAAATATTTGACAATTTGTATTATTTCTTGTTGTACTTGTGTATATGCATAAATATGGTAGGAAAAGTCACCTAAAATTGCAGGATCTTAATAATTTTCTTTCTCTTTTATCTCATTAACTATATTTTATAATGTTACCTATAGGGAAAATTAAAGCATTATAATTGTATGTTTTTTTTACAGATCACTCTTAAAACGTGTAACATAACCAGACCCCGGCTAATTATTTCAATGTCATCGATCGGCGATCCCTTCAATGTCAGACTAAATATTTGCAAATATCGCTTAATGTTATTTGCCGTAATTGAACAAACAGATAATACGTAAACGTATATGTAATACATACGCCTGCCTCCGTAACCTAATGATATGAGCTTGCGCTTTAGAAACCGTAGGGCGTGGGTTCGAATCCTGCAAGTTCTCAACAATTTTTCGTGGTTGTTTTGAGTTGATCGGGGCAATGGAGGCTTATTACCAGATTGCTCGTAAGAAGGATGATCCATGCTTCGAATGTTTATGTAAAAAGTCGATCCTGCGCCTGAACTATCTCCGGTCGAGCAGATTATCCGTCCCATCGGACTGTGAGTGTAAAAGGAAGAAGGACAGCACCCGCACTTGCGTGTACACTCGTGCACTATAATATACCAAACATAAAGTAGAAACCGACAAGTACGCACATCCTCACATGGCTATTAGTAATTCGGGTGCTTGCATATGAAACAAACATAAGTTTACAGTAAAACGAATAATCGTTTTACTGTAAACTTATGAGTGGCGAATGTATAATAATCATTATTGATTATATCGGAGATACATTCGCCACTCTCATACAAGTTACTTATCATAATAAGTAGGCATTTAGAATTAAAACAAACGCAGTCCATAGATATTAAAATGTATTTTTATTTCTATAATAACTATTAAATCTAATCCTGTTTTATTTTTCAGGGGTTTATCGATATTTATATATATTATGATTATTTATTAACACTCTATGTACAAGAGAAGTACAATGGTGGATTTAAACAATCTAAACCGCATTTAAATTAATACACCTGATATATAGGAAAATCAATTGACCACATAATCAGTTGACCGCCTAATACAGAAACGTACAAACTTACAATTAACCCATCTATACACTCACCTCGTATGCCGGTGTATGGAGGCTGTCTCTGATGACGGGCGCGCTGTTCCTCGGCCCGATGAATGCCATATTTTCATTTTAAGTACATAAACAATAAACAAAACCGGGTACACGCCAACAGCGTGGTCAGCCACTTTCCATTCACTGAACTATGTAATCACTGTGTCACAGTCCGCAATATTCTTTAAAACAACTGCACAAGCCCCTAATGATTGAAATCTATAGAAAAAATTCAGAAAAAACTCAGCTACCAGAATACCACATCCAACTTTCATACAGACTAACGCTATTTTATCATTTAAATTAAAATCATTAACATGTATTAGCAAAAATACCAAAAATATTTACGAATACATTGAGCTTAACAACTTAGACCCCACATAAGATAAACCTTAACAATAAACAAACTTGAGGGCCAAACACACAAAATACTTTCAGACTCGATACCTAAGCAACGACTTCAATAAGTATTCCATATAAATTGTAATCAAATCATCGGCAATACCCGATAACGTCCGCTAACTGTTGGTCCAACACAAAAATTACGAAAGATTCATACACACTTTACATTTGATGTAACACGCCACAAGGTCATTGCAATTATCGTTATTAGCGTAACGCGGAACTGAATTATTTGCAATTACATCGACGTATTTTTATTTCGTGAGACGATACTTAATTATTATTAGATTTGATGTATGATATTTTGATAGTAGAGTTATATGACTTTTATTTGGTTATTTCACGACTGACTGGCAATCGAAAATACCCTACCACGTAAGTCGTTGTATCCCAAAAATTTAAGTCGATCTCGTAAAATCTTATACATGTATGGACCTTATGTATATTATCATTTGACGCCATTATCATGATATACTTAACAGTTTTTGTGAATATTTATATTATATTTCTTTTTATATTCTTCTTTTATTGAGCATGCGCAAATCTCGAATTTTGATACTAACGTCCAACTACGTCTTTCAGTATGTTTACGAATTTATTTAATCGTCCATTTTTATATTTATTTACGCTTTTATTTTCGTATTACATACGAAGTATATTTTGTTTGTTAATTGTTAAGGTGGTAGCTCCCCTTTTTAAAGAGTCTGTATTACTGCGTGTCGCAAGGCGTTTTATTTATACCATCATCTCCTCAAATCACTTTTGAAAAATTTAAAAAATAATACTATAGACACTGAACAAACCTCCATCGAAAGATAAAGCAACATTAAGAATCGCAGATATAGCGTAACGCACCGATTTTACAGTCATAGTGTTGTAAGCATTGCAATCACACGACTATTGAATGATTATTTATGTATTATTCATTTGAAAGTATTGCCATATCAACTTGCTACTAACGAGCGTTTTGTCGTTTTTTATTTCACCTTCAACGACACTTTAAATTCATTATTCAGTTTTCGATATTTCTTACGGCGATGCGTTTATTACTACCAATTCTTTATCGAGCGATATATGCTCATGATTTATTTTTAATAGTTTTTTGATCTTTACAAACCGGTTCATTATCTTGAAAACCACTAAAGTGACACAGATTGTTAATAAAAATATATACTCTATTCTAACATAGTAAGTAAACTTTTTAATGTGTTTATTAATCTTAAAAAGGCCATTTATTTATAATAACGATATTAAAAAAAGTCGTTTATAAATAATAAACGCAAACTCTAAGTCACTTTCCAAACTAAACGAAAATTAAGCCTAATATTATAAAGGTAGGTAATTTATAAAGTGATGTTTGCAACATTACTTTATGAATGAACAACTAAATACAATAACTGATACATGATATGAACACATCGGTTAACGAACAGGTAATACGACCATTATTTTTTTCAATATCATATAGGATAGTTCCTTATAGCGCGCTGAGCCGCCGAGGGCTAGCGGCGAGAAAGCGATCTCCAATTAAATCGTGAGAAATCTCTCTCGGTGAAAGTAAACAACAGGTGGGAAGGTTGACAGAGCGATGGCGCGCGGACCTTTAAAAGCCCAGTGATCTATCCAATACGGTACATTTGGTTCTAAAATGTGGTATAGTATAAAGCTGTAAGAACAATATTGACAATGCATTAGATTGTGCATATGTTTGTTACCTTTAAGCGCAGCAAGTAGTTAAACATATCATACGGTGTACAGATTGTTCCACATTTTAACTAAGCAGGGGGTATTATGTCTTATTTATGCGATCCGCCGTTTTCTTTTACTTTCCGATAATTTGCAATCAACTCCCATTTATTATAATTATAACATTGCTAGTGCGCTTTATAAACCGGAGGTCTTGGGTTCGAATTCTGCGGGGACACAAATTTTCAATTGTTGTTTCCTAGTTGGTTAGGGCAATATGGGCCGATCACCCGATTGCCTGTCAAGTAAGATGATCCATGCTGCGGATGGGCATGTAAAAAGTCGGTCCTATGTATGATATTTCTGACCTACCAACACGCATTAGAACAGCGTGGTGGGATACGGTCCAAAACCCCCTCCTAAGGTGCATTAGGGGAGGCCTATGTCCAGTAGTGGACGGATGCGGGCTGATGATTTGATTATAATTATTATTGTAACACTGAACAATTTAAGTGACGTTTGCAATCACAAAGCTGCATATAACAACTATATGAAAAACAATAAAAGAGCCGAAAAATAACTTTTACGCTTGCTAGATATTAATTATAAGTAACGTAAGATTTCGAAATGAAATACTTATAATTATAATATATTTAATATTCAAAAACGATTTATTGGATATCCAGAATATAAAAGTTATGATTATTTCTTCTAATAGAAAATATGGTAACAGCTTGTTTATAAAATCCCTTTATTGAGCGAAGGCGTCTTGTCAATTGTTTTCGGACATGAAACTGCTGTTTAGTTAATTCTACAATCTTAAAAAAAATATAAAGAGGTTTAGTCCAATGCCTGTTTGCTACTATTATCGTCCATCTAGAGAATCTATTAAATCAACCGTCAAAATTGAGTTTTTACCGTCAACGCGAAAGAAAAGAGGAATTTGCATGGTCTCTAATGTATGTAATTGAAATGTTGAGTGGAAATAAATGTAGAGGTGAAACATTATCCATACAAACTATTCTGTCAAATATATAAGAAAAGCGAACCGACCGAGAGAATTCAGGCAGACGACCGTCTTTTCACATTCCCTTCTAAAGCATGGTTAATTTGACCTTACAGACAATCGGCAGATCCGCACTACCCTACCAACTAAGAAACAACAATGAAAAAAATTTTAAGTACCCGCAGGATTTGAACCCACGGCTTCCTTTTCCAAAGCGTAAGCCTATACAACTAAGCTACGGTGGCACTTGCTTTCAAATCTACACAATCGAATAAACAATGACAGTGTCCTAAACACAGCATTTGCTGAAACAAAACTGTGTTTATAATATGTAATATCAAAACACTCTTAAATGTAGGATGTTATGTAACTCTAAAATTTGAAAAATCTATAACAACCTTATGGTAACTAAAACGACGTTCAAAGCGGTGAAAGCGCAGCGCTACTGAGTTCAGTACACTGCATATGCCACTCCAAAAACAAAAGCACTACGGTTTCTCAGAGTTAGTATGCATGCATGCATTTAACACTTTGCGGCAGTTTCTTGATCTTGTTTCGGAAGAGCAAAAATGAATTTTACAACAAAGAGTTTCCTATTTTTTAAACTTATCCTTATACAATTCATTGGTCTTTTATTGTTATTTTTATTTACTCGATACATGTTGATCAATATTTTCTACTATACTATACATTACCGTCATTCCGTAACTTGTTTCAGCACAAAGAAGATTTCTCGAAACAACATTCACTTCCAAATTTTCAACATTCGCTACAACCGCATTCCATTGGTACATTCCGCGTACTCCGAATTCGATCGAAAACTCAAAAGCAATCACCTGCCCTTACCACGAGCGTGATATCGAGTCACGAGAAATGAAATCGAATCTAGATTCGTTCGAAGCGAACGGCTATACCATTGTGCGAGGCCCCCGGGCGACGCTGAGTGCTTTCCGATCGATTGTCAATCATCACGGACGACGGAGCGTGGCGATGATGCAAATATGAAATGTTGCCATATTTATACATAACACGAGACGGTAGGAGTTACTAAAATAAATACCCTCACTGATCAATCTTAATAAATTTAATAAGGTTTATTGAAATATAATATGAACGAAGACAACGAAAATAGACGATACAGGCATAAACACCATTTATTACACTAAAAAACGGCTAAGATTTAGCCATTAGAGAATGATAACTCAAAAGTTCAAAAAATTTCTGGCTACTATTACTATTTAAGTTAACAAATATATAAATGATACTATGTTAAATAGAGTAGCGTAATAAAATAGAATAGCAAAAGTTGTTATATATTTTCTGAAATCTAAATATTTCCAAATAATAGTCACATTGAAAACAAAGTCAAAGTCAAATAGTTTTATTCAATAAAGAAGCATTACACTTTCTTATTGATTTTTTAAATAGATAAAAGTAATTAAAGCTATTATTGGACAATCACTTATTGTTTATTAAATGCGTTGCATACTTCAACAACAATATACTGCATGCAACAAATAAAAGTACAATGAAATTAAAAAATTAATTGCTTCGTATTAACATCATTTAGTGAACCATTCAAAGAGAGAGAGCGTCGCTAAAGGCTTTATCGCAGATCCAATGATAGATAAATCTAAAAAAGTAGGCTACTGAGAGAGTAGAAATTGAAAGTGCAATTTAAGATGTAGTGTATTATATACATGTACAAAAAAATAAGTTTCTTATAAACAATAAAATATGAAGGAATTTAAGTGAATCCACGGTAGCTTCGTTTCCCGGTAGACACAAAATTTATTAGCCTGCAAACTGCGCGAGCAGCGAAAATTTTAAGTTGAAAGGAAAAAATGTTAATTTTATTTCATTGAATATAACTCATATCCAACTACATTATTATGTAATCATCTTTATTACTTAAACGATCACTTGTAAAGAATTATCCCATTAAATTAATTTCTACGTTAATACATTTATATATACATATATATATATATATATATAT
>DWTZ01000137.1:0-10167 GCA_018246075.1 Lamproptera meges | reverse complement strand
CAATACGTACAATGCTGCCCTATTTATATCTATACCAAGTCTGAATTGGCTAAACTATATGAATATTTAGACACAAGTCAAAACAATATTTTGTTAGCGATACACAAACTTATGTTTAGAATATGTGTGTTCATAATGGCAAGATAAATATAAACACAGATTCAGATACGACGAGCATCGAACAAAAACAAACACAAAATCCGTAGCTACGGAAACATTAGAAGCCTTACAAGGGAGCTACTAGGTTATATTGGCTTAAGGTGCGTACACGAATGCAGATCGAGTCTGTAATACAACATGTCATGAGCAATGAGAACACGGGGCATAAGCAATCACCTACTGAATACTTTGCGAATACCTCTTTAATATAGATACAAAGTATTGGGTAAAATGTGAACACCGAACGACTAGGTTCGGCCATCTTGATGGTAATAAACAATGCTCGCAATTGTTTACGCACCTCTACACGCATTCAACAAGACAAAAGAGCGCCCGTGGCCGAACAAAGAGGTTTAGAGAGCGAAAACAACTTTCTCACGTTAGAAAACGCACAACTATTTAATATAATTAATCATACGAGATAATATTGCCGTAGCATGCGCGTTGTTACGTTATGGGCGCTTTCTACGTGCTCGGTTTACGGTATCACTAATGGAAAACAACGTCTTGACGTGTAACAAAAAAAAAACAACTACGTGGAACGTACTACGGTGCGTTACGGATACCAACGTATCTATTACGTAAATTTCAATGCTTCTCTTGTGGAAAGTTGTTAAAATGCCAACGCACGATGCTAATATTTTCGGCCAATTGCAGAACACCGTCAAAGTTATGGACGATGACGAATCTTATCTCTTTAGCAGTAACATTTTACTAAACTAGGGCCTAATAATGTATGGAGGTTGTAAAAACTATACCTAATATGAGGTGTTGTTTTTTTTAAATTTCTAATGGAATTAAATCGAAAAAAGAAGAAAACCAAATAGAGAACATAAGGCTTTGAAATTTTTTTAATCTCAGCTTTTTTTTAACAGACTACTACAGTATACAGTTTACTAATAATGCTCAAATTTAAATGTGAGCGGCATAATTTTAGACAAAAGTACCTTATCATAATTGAAATAATTATAATTAAACATATTTTAATAGTCGACGAATAAATAATGGATACTATGGAAAAAAAGCGAAACCCATTTCATGAAAAAAAAAATAGTTTTATATTTTGAATCGTATTGAAGACACAGTATTGAAATTGAATACAGATAAGCATTAAGAGCGTATCAGAGCATTCTTACGCCCGTCCACTGAAAAAGAAACAAAAAGCCCCAAAACATATTTAGCAAGTACACTACACAGTTGATTTGGTACATAACGCGCGAGTCATGTAAAGCTGTGGACCATCGCAGCACTTTACGGCCTTTCATTCGCGTACCCAGGTACCATGGCTGCTACACAGCAATACTTTTACAGTGTAAACCACCTTTCTCAATTGTTTACACCGCGGCGTGCCAAAGTGCATTTTATGTCGAGCCTTCTTGGCGCAAGTGGGAATTGTGCTTTACTCTCAGACGCGGTGTAATTATGTTTTTTCCTTTTCACCGAACCACGCCGCCGGGTTAAGGGCGCAAGGGTTTTCCATTTGGTTCGAAACGCACAATACGCGAGAATTCGCAGCGGCGAATAGCATAACAAGCATACAGTCGGGGCTTCCCCTGCGTGGGGTTGCTTTAGGAAAGAAATTATGTATATCGGTATTATTCAGTAAAATAAAATAGTTATTGATTTATGAAACACTATATAAACAATCATAATCCTAAACTCTTTATTTAAGTATGATACATTCACATTTATTGCCAACACTAACTTTGCAAACACGAAAGTTTGTGTGTATGGATGCTTGCTGTTCTGTAACGAAAAAACAACTACATTCGTTTGAAAACCAGGAAAAATGTCAATTTTTCAATAAACTTTGCAACGAAATCCGTAGCCGCTCGGACAACGAAAAGTTGGCAGACAGACTACTACGAGTTACTTTTATCCTATTATAAGTACGTAAAAATGCTTTTAGTGAACCATCAAAAGAGTTTATAAAGAGTTTTCCAATTTTATGAATGCAATGAGCAAATGAGAAAACGGTAACTTTCGTTAAAGCGCGAGCACTGAACATTTTTAATGGGCAAAGTAAGAGTTTTGATGTATGATGTTATTATGCATTTTACTCGGCGGTTAAGTGAAATGGAAATGAAGAGTTTCGAAGTAGTTTCACTCAAAGGTACCAGGCTCCCATAAGTTCAAGTGTGAGTACGGTGGCACGAGAAGAACAATCTATATACGAGATAAGTAAGTCTTGAATTTGATGAAAACATTATATTTTATGGCTACAAATAAGCGTCGGACAGCTTTATTACAATATTTTAATTAATTTTCGCTCAAATCACGTAATAAAAACGCTAAACGCAGTTACCATTGCCACTTATTTCTTATGGGTTACATTGCAAATTTTCTTAAGCCAATGTAAAGTCGATTAACTTTTGCACTGAATTTTTTAATTAATCTGTCAAGATTAATTAATAAATATAGGTGATAAGAGTCTTAAAGTTTTTACTACGCAATATCAAGGTACCAGGATTTCATTAGTTTACGACAAATAAAATACATTTGACCAAACAAATGTATCAAAAGAAGGCAATCTCAGCCGTAAACACGGATGAGCTAATGTCTCACGAACTCTACAACATTTATACCGGAAATGAGACGAGGATGCAATTACGCGCACTGCAATTGCATAATTCGCTAAGTGGGCGAGTGGGTCGTGGAGAATTGGGGGGCAATCGCGTGATATAATATAGCAGTTGGCAAATTTCATTACGCCAGCGCTAATCGGAGCGTCTAATTAGAGTGTGCAGTTATTAACAATGCAACTGTGTGACGGTAAAGACAACTTAAACTTAAGACAACTTTATTTATTTTTTTAATAGGGACGAGACGTGCAAGACGTTCGCCTGATGGTAAGTGATTGACGCCTTGCTCATAAATGCTGCGTCCGTTAAGTCCGCTCTTTCCCCAGAGACGTAAGACGATACGTCTCGTTTACCCTAATTAATTATTACGTTATTACACTTACGATGCCGTTCAAACCTGAACACATTAGTGTTTTCACACTATCGCTTTGCGGCAGAAATAAGCACCGCGTTGGAAGTGCCCCAGACGGCCCCATGTAAAAATGGAAGCAGAAGAGAAGAAGAGTCGAGTTTAGTCGTCTATATTTTGTCAGTTGGAAATGTTAATAATCACTTATGTATCATAAAAGAGTTCAGAGTTTAATGTCCTATAGTATCATAGTCATAAGTTCACATAAACGTTTTAAAAAAAGTGCGCATATACATTTACTTTAAATAAATAATTTTCTTTACATATAAGTATATGTGTATATATATATATCACCGTAGATGAATTTAGCACACATCAGCTTCCGTAACCGAAATCGTCTATTCTGGTTCCCTAATAATAATTATATATTATAATTATATCAAATAATACTCACGAAGCAACCCTAGGTGTACATACAGAACGAAATTAATGTACTATATCACGCACACATTTACAAAAAAAAGCAATAGCGTTCTACACGTAGGCAGTGTAGTACGCTATTGCTTTTTTTGTAAGTGTGTGCTTTTGTTGCTTACGCGAATACACGATGATGTTTTTATGGATTTTGTCGTGTTTAATTCTTTTACAATTATTTAAAAATATGCCAGACGCGTCAAACTCTTCTCGCAATCCATGGTCACGGGACAGAATGTCCCGTAAAGTAATTATCCGCGATGAAATCCGTAATAATTTTATCGTTTATCATGAATAGCGTTCTATTTTTTTTTAACTACTCTGTAATACGATACTTCAAAACTATATACCTTCTTCGACACATGTACGAAGACACCGAGCCTGAAACATGTCTATCTAATGCGATTTTCTACGCTCATTGTGCTCGCAATTCGAGACGTACATTCAACCTCACCTCATAATGACGTAAACACACGCGCGTGTTCACGTTCGTTGGGCCACAGTTTTTTTTTGTTTGTTAATCTCGCGTTCACGTGTTTTGAACAATAATGGCAATTGCTCAATACCACTACAAATAAGACTCTTAGGAGACATTAAACTCTGTAATAATATGTCTATTGATGAGAAAAAAAATTAAAATAAAATCTTTGTGTGTTGCAAAGAATAATTTGCGTCGGTTTATAACTAATTCAAGTGGCAATGACGGTTTTGAAAAACTTGTTGTTGAAAGCAAGAACAGAGATAATATAGCTTATATAATACATAAGCTATGTTATTCTTCAGATTTTTAAGAAGTAAACAACAAGAAATATTTATATGTTTAAAGTCAAGTCGAAAATTATTAATTCAGTTTAGGCTTTACTGTGCAATTATGAAAGTCAAAACTTTACCACCGGTTCAAAAACTAAGATCGGTCCAGAGAAGAACCTAAAAGAGATTTTGCGATTCCTATTTTTTTTAATACATTTGTTAAAAAAACACTACCTTGGCACAATTAATAAACAAAACCAAAAGAGCAACCCTTATCTTTGTTATGCTACGATCCTAATGGTTTTTTGGTTTTGTGCGTATCTTGAATTTAAACCAAAGTTTAAAAAAACAACTTCTTTTGTTATTTAGATATTTTATAAGGCAACCTATGGCCGCAAGGGAGATGACTTATAACATGACTCGATGGGACATTTTTGATCACTCAGCGCTTCTTTTATAGCCGTCAAAACCGGAATACGTCAACAATGCACCTGACAACGCGTTATGCCATAACATCGCCAACTCGACCCCGTTTTTCGCAACGCTTATTATTTCAATGTAGCTAATCATTATTTCGGTGCGCGTTAGCTTTAATTAGCGACAAGTCGCATTTCCAGTTGCACGCATGTACTAACTAACATATAATAAATCGTCGTTATTACATTTATTAAAAAGAGAATTCATATTATAACAATGTCTACTAGCTTCTGTAAAAGGATATTCATTAAAAGTCCGTATTTGTTAGGTGTTCATACCAAGATAACATAAAACAGTAAGGTTCTTAGAAAATTTTCATAACTAAAATGCAGCGGATTTTGATAAATATTTATAGCATTGAACTATGACGTCTCTATAACAGCATTGAAACTCAGTTTCATTTTAATAAGAACTAAAGAAAAAACAGCCTACCAGAAGAGCATAAACAGAAGAGAGACCTGTATTCCCTATGGGCCTGTCAATTATGAAGAGTGCCGATATTAAAATCGGACGGTCCCCCTCCTATTTCGGTCCACCATGAGTGGGGCGGAGTGGCAACGGGCGGTTGCCATGACGACGGCCGCCGCTCTATTCCCGTCGCCCTAACCCACATACCACTCGGCGCCCCCGACGACAACATGGCGACGCCAGTGATCCAGTGGAAAGTCTACCGTCGTACTTGCAGGTTCGAATGCATATTAAAATCTGTATGATGTATACAGACATAATCATATTTTTCATACAAGTAAAATTTTATGATCCATGTTAGATAAAATTTTTACTAACATGTTTAACAACTGAGCATCAAACAGAGAGTGAACACTCATATACTGTACTGAAAGAAAAAAAACAAACAAGCTCATATTGATTCATTCAGACATTATTAAAATACGACGATAAATATTTTTTATATGACCATTTAATGCTCCCTGTTGTAGAGTTTTTACGGATTTTATGGCGTTTAATTATTTTACAATCATATAAAATTGCACCCGACATTTTTAACTCTTCCCAGAGTCCATAGTCAATCCCATAAACATGGACTCTGGCAAGAGTTTAATACGTCGGGTATAAACAATTGTTTATGATGCAACCAATAAGCAAAGGTAAGTAAAGTGACAAGTAAAAGTACATGTGCTTAATATGGTATACGCACCGCATGTCCCACTTATGAAAACATGTCCGGTGCATCGAAAGGAGTTTACGATCGCTTCAGGTCGAATTATATAAAAGCACGCGTTTAAACACCAAAAGTGACAGGAACCGGACATTTCAGTTCGATAAAGGCGATGCTTTCGCTTTAGTTGAAATTACCAAATGCATGTATCTCTAGCAAGTTCGTTTCTTTAAAGTAAAAAATTCAAAAGTCAGACAGAAACTTCAGTATAAATGTATTACATTGCATAGTTGTTATTTAGTCTATGTACAAGTCAAACATAAGTTACACGTTGCATTATGGGCTTAAGCTTCAGTAACCGAAAGTCGTGAGTTCGAATCCTGCGGGGATTTAAAATTGTTTCATCGTTGTTTTATAATTTGTTAGGTCAATGTTCAACCCGTTTGCCTGTAAAGTAAGAAGTCGGTCCTGCAACTGATCTCTATCCAATCGTGTCGTTTAGTCGGTTGTCACGCGTACACTTGTGCACTATTATCTCCTGCGTTGTGAGTGAATCTCCGATATAGATCGGCCGCCGTACTCAAATCTGGGATTCTTATCATTACTAATTACAGTTAAAAATGTATTTGAAGTAAACTCAACTTAAAATAGTCTTCCATAAGTATTATATAAGTCGGTAAAGTTTGTATTTTGCTTGATTTTGGTTATTATAATAAAGGTTATAATGTTAAAAAGTCTGTCCCGTGGCCATGGACTCTGAGAAGAGTTTGAAACGGGTATAAATTCAAATAAATGCAAAGTAATTAACGTGATAATTCGTAAAATCTTAATCATTTCTCATTTATAGCATTCGCGCAAGCAACAGAAAGTTATTATAAAACAAACAGGTATTTTCATTTAATTTATATTCCAGCGAAAACGTAGCCAAATCTTAAAACTCTACGACTATTAATAGATTAAAGAGACATGGCCAATGTCTAGTCTAATCTGAAACAATATATTTTCAATAGATACCAAACGTTTATGACGCGTGCAAACATATAATACAAATGCCCACTAAACAACAATCAGCGAAGACAGATAAATGGGAGGCTAAGATTGCATTGTGTATTGTTCTCGAAAAAAAAAAACCATTCAAATTATATGGAGCATTTCATTCGCTTATTGCATTAACCTACATGCGACGCTCTTGTGCTAAAAGGCGACGCACAAATCAATGCTACAATATGCGGGCCATATCGACATTTTCTCACCTGCCAGTGACGTACGTACAATATATTAGTATTTAACTTAATACTTTCTAAATGATAAAGAATTAACGGAATTTATCACTTTTGTCTGTCCGTCGAGTTGATCTGTCCCGTGACCATGGACTCTGTGAAGAGTTTAAAACGTCGTGTACAAGTTTAAGTGATTGTAAAGTAATTAAACGTGACAGAATCCGTAAAATCTTTAGTCTTCAAACGATTTATTTATTTAAACTTTCTGGACTGCAATATACGCGCATAGGCGGTTTTAATACTATTGGCATTATCCACTAGATAACCTTAGGATGGTTAAGAGAAATTGCGGCAGGTGCACTTTAAAAATGTATATATTCCTTTAAATATATTTACGTATACTAAAATAAATATTATATAATAACTTAAGGACAGGTAAGTTAGAATTTTGCAACTTTCAGAAAAGAAGCTTTGTTTCAGATATTACATTAAGGGCACTTATTATCTTCTTTAGGCTTTTTGGACAAGGAATTAAAAAAAAGGAATGAGATATTCCTGGGACGATAACACAACACCATACAGTCCCAAACTAAGCAAAGCGTGTACTGTAGAACCTCTAAAAGCCTACTGTAGAACCTCTAAAAGCCTCCTTTGCCCCATAAAATTCCGTTGTAAGAACCAAACAACAACACGGGCAGAGCCGTGGACGGACTGCTCGCTTTATTTAAATTGAAAAAATAAAAAATATTTGGTTTAAAAAATTATTTGAATAACCACAATAAAGAATGCTCTTGAAAAATATATATGACATATCAAGAATAATAACACTTATGCAATTGGAAAGTTTTCGTTATATGTGCATTCAATTTAAACGTATTAATACTTTCAGTTGCTTACGCTAATACTATACATGATAAATGGCAAAGTTTATACGGATTTTAATGGCGATTAATTACTTTACAATTAATTAATTCTTTCATTTATGCAAATACTACATATTATTGAATTACACATACACACACAGTGCACATTATTCATTAAATTTATTATCAAAATGCGAACAATTCGTGTTAAGTGAGAAAAGAACGATGTAATAACATGAGAGATATAGATTTACGTACGTTACGAACGGAGACTTGCTCCGTAAATCTGTAATTTTATTAGCTCCGATTATTTCACGTTAAAGCAAAGTCTAGACTTAGATATAGGACTTACGAAATTAAAATGCAACTGAAATAATATATATTTAGACAAAATATGTTTTATTCTGTCAGATGTTAAAATTAACGTTGTCTTCATCCGCCCTGTATTTACATCGATAGTGCTATTAAATTTTTTATTAGTTAAACAGAAATTTACTTAATTACCAATAACATACGGGTGCGGTCGTAATTTTTTGCTTTTTTTTGTAACTGTAAATGAAATAATGCTTCGAGACTATATATCGTCTATGGTGAGCTTTATCTAACACAGAGTTCGCGGGAAGCTACAATTCCTACAAACTAGGTGACCAACACTGTTTGCTTAAAGTGAAGGCCACACGTACGGAAGGTACGTGAGTTAGACATTCTCTTGTGTCTCGTAAGGATCGTCGACGATCGATTTGCGAACTGGGACACCGATGATCTAGCGACTGTCTTTAATCGATCGCTGAGGACGGTGAGAACTGCCTTGGAACGCATAGTGTGATTAATGACTTATTGGACATGTTTGCTAGTTAACTTTTTTCATGCTTGTTGGACCGGTATCCATCAAGTCCTGGTACTAGTTTTCTATAGGAAAAATCAAGCATTAATAAACTATACAGGATATGGTAAAAAAAAATATAAGAAAAATTATCCGAGTTAATTTCATAGTAAGAAACAAAAGTGTGACAGCTCTTAGATGCAGTTATACGCCAACGATATTGAACTTTATTATAGGGGCAAATATGCGATGGAAATGATTTTTGCAACCTAACCCGTAGCAATAAATTAGCAACATATTACGGGATTCTAACTTAACACTTGATATCTCAGTGCTTTTTCAACGTTACAATGCAATGAATTGAGATAAATGTAACACAAGACGTCTGAAACCCCTTCGGTACAAAGGGTTACAATGTTAAAATAATCTTTTGTTGCGTTATGAAAATATTATGACAGTAAATTTCAAATAAATTTTAAAGCCCGCACACACGGTCACGAAAAACTGATACCCTGAAGTTAGTTACCGTCGCCTGACAGTACAGTACTGTACATATTACTTGAAGTACGTTTGTAGACTTTATGGTTTTTTGACCGTATTATTTATTAATGTCATAAACTAAACTAAATTTCACATTTTTATTTAATGTGTAATTAATTTGCAAATATAATTAATTAAAAAGTCTAAAAAAATTAAGAATCCCAAATATTTAATGTCTGAAATAAAATATTTTGTTTATGCATAAAATATTTTCTATTTTTAGAAAGATAAAATGTCTCATTTTATCTTTCTAAAAATAGTTTCATGGTTCGTGTAGTTTTCTCTAGGAACCTTTTCTATAATACGAAAGAAAATTTTTAAATAGCGTTTTATCTTGTTACAAGAAAGAAAGAAGTTCAACTTCTAAAACGTATCCATAAGTACAGACTCTTTTTTTTTCTTGGGCATAATCCTAAAACGTGGGTCTGTGCCGAAACGAATCATGCAAGATAACAACACTGCCCATCCGTGAGCAACCTCGTCAAACACAATTCTGATAGATTGGCGTGTGACAAATGGAACGCTTAGAATAATATAAAACCAAGTCGCTTTTCAATTGAATCTTGGATTTGGACGTTCGTTGCATAAGCCGTATACGTCGCGGTGTCATCCCGCACGCGCTGTTAGGGTAACCGTATTCCAACATATTTCGGTGGACAAACAGAATATGTAGGTGGTAGGTCCCCCATTTACAGGGGGCCGTCTGGGGCAGTACCACCGCGGTGCCTACTTCTGGCGCAAAGCATTAGTGTGAAAGCACTATTGTGTTCCGGTTTGAAAGGTACTGTAGCCAGCGTATTTACTGGGTAAACG